>OU426980.1:61012445-61307445 GCA_911387785.2 Aelia acuminata | reverse complement strand
ACTCCTTGACCAATTGGAGGTATATATAAATCTAGCATGTTTGATATATTTGCCATTTGTTACATAGACATAATCATTTGTATTCGGGATTTGAATGTCTTTGTCTTTTTAGATATTAGCCGAGAAAACATTTATCTTCTTGAAAATGGTGGTTGTACTTGATCATCGTTTGCATCTATTTCACTAAAATTAAAAAAATGAATAATAATATTTAGGTAAAATTGGTTAGATTTTATACAATATTATATTGTGTTATATTATAAAACATCCTTTCTTCCCAGTTTTGTGATATTGGAATAGATGAATTTACATGCTATATTATAGATGAATATTATACTTTACATTTGTATGTTCATTCCTAAAGGCCTGTTTTAGACTTATCCCAAATTTGAAACTTCTACAAATATGGAAACAATAAATAAAAATTCTCAAAAAACTGAAATCTACAGATGGCAAAAAAGTCGGTTACAAACTAAACTGATTATTGATGACACGACTGTCAATATTTTGTACTAAATTAGTTAATTTTTTCTGGTGTAGGGATTTCTTTTTGTGAATTCCAGTCCCCTCGGCTGTAAAGCTTTTTCGGGGACTTAGTTAATTTCTGAGAAACTCGGAAAATGTTGCGTTTTGCAACACTGGTTACAAAAGAGTTTGCAAGGTCTGTTTCATCCTCATTTTAAACTTGAATATGGGTTAATTTCCTTCCTAACAAAAGGCTGGTAAAATTAACCTTATATTCTTCAGCAGCATTCATCGATTTTCTTCTCTCTTCAGCTTTTGGATTCTATTTCGAATTTTTCATTTCTAAAGCCAACCATCAGAAAGCAGATAACCATTTTCAATATTCATATCATGGTGAAACTGTTTGCTTTTTTAGTGATTATATAACCAGTAAATGGTTTTCCTTCTGATTATTTTGCACTAAACCAACTGTGCAATGAGACCCTGTATTGAACATCAAACTTACAGTTAGTGAATAATGAGCTAGCTAAAAGAAGGGTCCCACAGAACTCAATCAAAAAATCTGAACTGGGAGGGGAGGGGCTTTATCTATGGAGATTATAGAATGTATCAAACTTTCCAATGCCAAAGTAAAGAGCTTTTATTGTATTTCGTTCAACTGATGGTATACTCATATTGCTGAAATATTAGACATGGAAGAGTTACTTAAATCATAGCTTTATTTTTATGGATAAAAATATATTTAACTATTTTAACCTGAATCATTAGTCGTTAATTTATAAATACCCGATTTACTGACATGATGAGATCCCTAATTACCTGTTAATAATTTACTGTCTGTACCAATAATTGATTTTAAAATTAGCTCTTAGATGTAGATATGTTTTTCATAATGAATGCTAATGGACTGATGAATTTCTTACATTTATTACAATTGCTAAATGTAACTAGAATAGGGAAATAAAAATATTCACAACCTGATGTTGGTGACTTTGGTTCATTTCAATTTTCTTTTGAATAAACAAATGTAAGAGCATTTGCACTAATCTCACCATCACTGTCATAGTCTCAGATTTTATTAACGTCAGAAGATAGTTGAAAGTATCAGATAATAATCATTTTAAAGGAAATTTATTAATAAGGAAGACAAGAATGATTTTTAATTAGGTAAAATAATACAAAATAGCAAACAATACCGTAATAAATTTGTCCATCCTATAAACAAAAATTAAAGTTTAAATTCAAGTTAACAATTTTTTTTAATTTCTTTTTACGGCCTCCACTGATGTACAGCTAGGATTGTCCTGCAAATTCATCTTGTCATAATTCTAGAAATTTTCAGGATAGGAATGACACACAAGCTTTCTAAAGTAATCTCTAGAATCTGAACCAGAAAAACGTCTGTACCAAAGTCACCACCAAAACATAGTTTTTCAGATATTTAATAAAATAAAAATAAATCTAAATGATGTATGGAAATAGCTTCAAAGGAAATAAATTCAACATAGATTTTACAATTGAAAATGTATTCAATTGATTGCACAAATATATGTTAGTAAAATATTTTGAGAATGTTTCACAAACAACTTTATACAGTATATTATCAACAGCTAATACTAATTCAGGCCGAAAATTAAAAACAAAATCAAGGAGATATTCTACAGTAGATATTTGCTATTTGAAAAATCGGCTGATCAAACAGAAGCCATACTATCTTGGTGGAATGCAAAAGTCCACCAGAAATGTTTGAATTTCTAAAAGGTACATGCATTAATGTCACCCCCTATTTACTAAAGTCACCCCCATTTACGTTATACATTTTCCATTATTCATTAGTTTTCAAATCTTATTATCTTGTCTTCCATTACAAATTAAATTATTTTGGGAAATCATATTAGAACTCTAATGTGAAAGTTTTGAGTTAATGATTTACGTATTTAACCTTTCCTGTAATTAAAAAGGTTTTTGATACTGGCTTACTTTCATTTTTATATGTATTTCTGAAGTCACTGTTACAGTTGAAATAGATTTTTACCTCATTTATATATTTTTTAATCGTTTTTAGAATGATGATTTACTTGAATAGAAGCAGTCATTTGTTTGGCTAGTTGAAAAAAAAAAATCGTCTATAACCTCACATGACAATGCTATTCACTTCTCTGTAATCGGCGATGCTGGGGTGTCACCAAATATACCTTTAAAAGCATCTTTTAACATTTTATTACATTTTTAGGCCCTAAGTACAAATTATATATTTATCTTCTTGAATAATAAATAAATGAAATTATTAAATAAATAATTTTATATCAATGATTATTTTATGTTTTAATTGCATATAAAATTACATTTAAAACACACAAATATATATATATATATATATATATATATATATATATATATATATATATATATATAATATATATAATATAAATAACACAAAAAATATTATTTAACTATATATTAAAATTTTATTCACTGCAAATGTTATACATTATTATTAATCTGTTCTTTTAGCTTAAAGTGTGTTAGGTCCAAACAAAAAAATAAATTTTTATTTCTTTGCACATAACTTTCCAGACTTTTAGCTCTTTTTAGACAGGACCTAATTTAAAACATTAAGATCTCTGCTAACAGTGATAAGTGCTAAATAAACTAAAAAAAACTGATTTCACAAAAGCCTAAAGTTTTCAATAAAAGTTTTCTCAAATCTACAATTATGGATTTAACACACTTTACATTGCAAACTCTCATATATAATTAGAATTTTTATTCTATTAATATAATAATAACAATTTAATTAATCAAATTGACCACCTTTACACATCTTTCACATATGGCATTCCCTTTTTTTTTTTTTTTTATCAATATGTGAATGATTCAAACAAAATATTTTTGTATGTTGAGAGGAAAAGTGATAATAATATCAAGAAGATATATATTTATAAAAATAATAAGATTTGAGAAGCGGAGTTGGGGTGTCCGAAATACCCTGTGAGAAAATATACAATATTTTCTTTAATATTTAAAATAATGCCATGACTATTTCAAAGACTTCTATAGAAGGAATACCTGAAAGAAGAGAAAACATTTTTTTTTAATAATTAATTAAAAGAAGAAACTATGACCATGGGGTGTCACTGACACACCAGCATCGCCTTCCGAGGGTTAATAAAATTAAAATACCATAAATGTTAATCTTGGTCAGAAAATATTAAAGTTATTCCTATTTCTGAGTTAGTGTTTGGTTTAATCACTGGTTGGGTTGCCCCTGAATCACAGTAGGAAATTTTGGAAAATTATTAAACCTACTGTGTTTGAAACGATCCTATGATAGCTATGAACAGTTTTGTGGTAATTCAAAGCTTTCTCCATTTAAGCTACATTTTAAAAAATGCTATTATACTATTACTTATTAAAAAAAACAACGTGGAATATTACTGTTTTAGTTTTTTCATTTTATTTTCCATGGAGGTTTCTTATTGGGAGTTTCTCTTAGTCCATGTATCTTTCTTTCTTTTTTTTTTTCCTTTTTGGTTTTAGGATTGTGGTAATTTCAATACTTTTAAAAATATATTTATTTAACATTTTCATGTATTTTTCTTAAAAAATTTATAGTTGAAATAATTTAAAATGAGAACTTGAATTGCTCATAAAAGATGTTTTTTAAGATTTTATCTACATTCATTTCATTGTATGTAAGGCATGTTACAAAAGCTTTGCTCAGCTATTTAATCAGTATTCTAAATTGTAAATCTTAATGACTGGTGTGTAGTTGCATTAATTTTAGTGTGAATGTAAATGTAGCAATAAAAATGTAAAATCCATTTCTGTTTCGCTTTCCTTTTTTTTAATTGAAAAATTGCTAATAAACTTTAGCACATTAAATTTACAGTTTTAGGTAAGATCAATCTATTTATATTCTATCAATGATCAATTTTAAAATATTTAATTTTAACTAAAATTTTATGTAAACATTGATTGAACCTTTTACTTTCTATCTTTTTAATGATTTCTTTGACAAAATGAATAGAAAAACCTATTGATAGATATCGTTTATGGTGCTTGTTTAATGATTGTCATGTATTTAAAATTTTATAGATAAATATTTTGGTGAGCTGCATGGAACCAAAAACAAAAATATTTTGAAATATATATCATAATTTTATAACTGTATTAAATAGATTTATAAAAAACCTATTCTTACTCATGGTAAATGTTATACTGGATAGTAAATAATTCTGATGCACGTTCCTTCGTGACTATTATGTTTTTCTCATGTCTTAACACTAATAGCTTTCACCTTTTTAACTTATTAAAATGTTTTTTCTAATATTTTTTATTTGTTTTTTTTTTATTTTGCTTTTTTAAAATAAATAAGTAAAGGTTTACTTAGTTATAACTTTTATGAATACTTTTTCTATTCTAGCTACTCTTTAAAATCATTTTTCTCAATCTTTCAAAATGAAAAAAGCCAATTAATTGATACTGCATATCCTGTGATTATGCTTTACAAATAGAATAGAATAGTTGGTGGTTGTAGTTCTGTTATTGATTTCCTTGATAATTAGCTCTTAATCTCATACTTTTAGTTGATCCAAATTGTAGCTAACCTGAAATTATTGACTGCATGATATTTCCATAATATGTGATGTGATGCACTGTTTAATCACTATAAATTATTAGCTGTTAATAGAATTTTGTTTTTATTGCATATCACTGAAGCATTTTTGCATTATTTACTGTACCATTACTCTGTTCTTGCAATCACAGAAAGTTGTGTTGCAGTGTCACTTGTAAATGTTCTAGGCATTTCAGATTTCGGTATGTTAGAATATAAATTAATCACTTATAGTTGTTACTTTGGAGTTTTTATCTATTTAGTAAAGGGAAATTATAAATGATATTTTTTTTTTAATTCATTACCTGTAAAAGTAATCCAATATAAATAGCTTTTTTGTTTTACAATAGCTATTATATTTTTTCATGATATTGTGTTTTACATATTTATCATTACAGATGTATGCAATGATTTTGGTTTTTCTTTATGAGTATATTTTATAAGGTAATTATGCATTGTTAATAATGTACAATAAATTAAATGCATCATTAAAAGTTCAGTTATTCAAACTAAATGATTTTATGAGAATAAAATGTTTTATCCCTCCTGAAAGTATAAATTTCCATATCACACTTTTAAAACTAGTTCTTTTGTAGTTAATTTTTTTTCTGTATTAGAAATGTCTCCTCTATATTTGTAGTAATGTTATATTTTAGAAAATGAACAAAAAAGCTAAAGGTTTTTATTGATATTACTTTAACCATGTCTGAGATGCCTAGTGCTGTATATTTTTAAAAATAAATTGTCTAAAAATTATTCAATTTCTTTAAATTCCTAACTCAGTTACCTACCATATTGTGAATAATAGTATTGTGTGTGGCTTTTATTTCCTTTCTTTCATTTTTTTCCCCCTACATTTCAATGTTTAAACTGAAAAATTATGTACTGACTTATTTGTCTTGATCAATAAATTCTCTTATGATGAATTTGCTTATTGATTTCTACTGACCAAACCTCCAAACATCCTGATCTATGTTTGTATGTAATCGATTTTATGAATGGTGATTAAATCATTTTAATACGATTCACCTTTTCTCTAAATGCATATTCCCATGAATATTCTCATTTTGTTAACGGAATCATCATCATGATTTCAAATATATTTCATTTAAATACCTAACATTGAACATTGAATTTTGAAGTTAATTGTACTAGTTGTATAATGCAACCATGTAATTTTTTATGCATTATTTGATGAAATTATTTGTTAAAAAACTAAACAAACAAGTTTGGCCTTTTCTAAAAATTCTAAACTTTCTGTGATTATATAACTTATTTGAATGACCTGGCCTATTGCTTTCTATTTTTTTATCTACTGAGCATGCTCCTTTAGAACATGCTTGTTTAGTTATGATACACCTGCTATGTTCATAATTATTGTTTCAGTATATGATCTCACTTATAATTTTTAAAAACATATGCTTTTGTACCATCAGCTATCTTTTTTAGTATCATTTTTTAGTATCATTAAAATAATCCCATTTATTTTTTTTAATTTACTGTTATATGTTAAAAGAATTTTTTTAATGGTGTTTTTAATTTAACCATCTGATGAATGGGGATGCTATACATTTAGTGTTCCCTTTTTAACCTTCATACATGTCATAGTTTGTTTTAAGATATTTTGAAAGTAAGTAGGATATTATAAAATTCATTTTCAGTATACAATTATGTCTTCTACACACAAAAAAATATAGTAATTGTTAAAAAAATAGCAATAACTAAATAAATGTATTCGCTTATTTAAAAGATTATTGATTTCAAACATTAGTGTATGTTGCCATATTGAAGAAACTTTGATACAAGAACAATAACCAATATTTTTTACTGCAAAAATTATATCTACATATATGTTAGGTATCAAAACTTAAAGATTTGTTTGGAATCAAAAATAGTCACAAGTTTCTGCCAGAATTTCTTTATTTAACTATACTGCATTTCTACCCAAGAATGTGGGTCCTTATCAGGGGTTGCTGTGTCGTGATTAGGACCGCATATTTGGGTCGAAAAGTTGTCTAGTAAAATAAAGAAATTTCAACTAAAACTTCTGGCTATTTATCATCCCTGATGAATTAAAAAACAATCAACCAATTTCCATGTATAAAGAATTGTTATGAAGGTTGTAAAATACTCTTTCTCTCCTTTTTTAAATTTTTATTAATCTAAATTTGTGAAATGTTCACTACATAATTAAAAATTGTATTTATTTTATTTTTTGAATCTTTAATTACATATATTTCAGGGAGGGGAGGGAGAGTTAATCTAGCTATTAAATGGTAATAATGGGTAGAAACCATCAAGGTGGTTGTACACACTTCTGCAAAATATTTATTTATTTTATGAGCTGCACTTGAATTCAGTTAATAAAAAATATACATCTCTGAACATACCTTCATTTGTCTAGGAAGAGGTTGTAAAAGTTGATGTGTTAGTGTTACTATACTCGATGCTGGTAAGAGTTATAAGTATTGTCTCAGATTTCTTGAATCTGTAATTTTTGTTTGTTGTTGATAGAAATATAACTAACTATAGGAGGGGAGTTAATTAGAAGAATTATTTAGTATTAAATATTATACACATTGCCTACCATAATGGCAGCAACAGTGCCAGCTGCACTAGGCAGAGTGGGGGCGGCTAGCGGGTATATATGCAGCGGTCGACTCCAGTCAAGGCACCTTACCTTTTACCTTCACCTTCTCATATCGCCTTCTTTCTTGCTCGCTCCTCCTACTCCTCTTCCACCTTGTAATTTTTGTATTAAACCTTATATTTTCCTAAACATGTTTTCTTGTTATTTGCCGAATCTCCCATCCTTCCCTTTTTACTCGTGACGAGCCTACTGGCGGCCGAGACTTGTCAATGACGTCACCAGTAATCTCCGAGGTAACTCTCCTTTATCGCCTATGACAGGTCTAGCCTCGATCGAGTCATTAGACCGCGACTTCACTGTTACCCCTGAGGCTCTCTCCCTACAACTCCCTCCAATACTCCTACCTGACGCCACAGGGACCTCCGAGGTAAAATTCCTATCTTTTCTATGACAGGTCTAGCTGCGGCCGAGGCTTGCGCCCGTGACGACATAGCTACCCTCGACACGCTATCCCTCTTCCTTGAATCTTTCTATGCACATTGTCGTCACCTCCTGATCTGAAGACACACTAGTGATACCCACTACTCACAAGACGACCCAAATTCAATTTAAAAAACGAATGGGATTGCTACCTAATTGATGAAATGTATAAACGGGATTATTTCTTCTATAGTATTTCTAGACCGAACAAAAGCTGGATTCCAGGAAGTAAGAAAAAACAGTACCGTCGGTAGCATTTGTCTTTGCATCAATTCCTCAGGAACAACGGATTAACCGGAAGGCAACAACGGATTATCCGACAACAGATTAAGTAGCAACCACTGTAGTAGATTTTGATTTTTGTTCTTTTAGACTCAGATGCAAACAACAATTTTTCGACCTTGGCAGCTTTCCCCCCACCGGATCACTATTAACGTCCCCAAAATTTTTTCCCGTTTTGAACACGAAGAAGCATGTTTTCCACAAAAAACAAAACAAACTATTTTATAAATTTTTAAACTAGATTATATCCGCAACATTTTGAGACGAAAACCAACTCAGAAGACCAAATAGCTTCTGAGACACAGCTTTGCCTATTATCAATGCCACCGTTTTGTATTCCATCGGCTTTATTATGGCAGAGATTTACTAAATTATTTATTATTTTGATATGATAATATGAATTGTGTTATTAGCAGCCTGTTACTGCTTACATACATTATACTCAAATTATTTAAAGCAGTTTTTCGGTTTGAAAAACATATGGTACTAGGTAATTTTTAATAATTATATTTTAATTAACGAAATTTAGATCCATTATATATTTCTGGATGAAATATAAGGTGGTTTTATTTGAACAGTAATCGTTGTCGGTTTCTGCTTAGGCATGAGACAAAAATATTAAAATCAAATATTAATTGACTACGAGCCCGTAAATACCCCTTCTATCAATTCACCTTCACAACATATTTATAAAAAGAGTTAATAAAAAAAACCGACTATTGATGAAATTATGATTTGTTTTAGGCCCCTTAAAAAAAAAAAAGAAATAAATAATTATAAATCGGAATGTACTGAAGACTTTCAAGGTTTGCAATAATTATATTTTATAACTTATAAAGCCAAACAAAAAAAAAGTAAATGAATATGGAAAAAATTATTCTCTGTGAAGTTGCTAAATGGCATTTACTTATTTATCAACTTGTTTATTTTTACTCTTAGTAGGTTGGTGAGTGAAAGGTGTGTGTTGCGCGAATCGTACCAGATTTTGGTGTGAAGTGATTAGTCTTTTTTTTTTTTTTTTTTTTTTTAAATCTCCTTTATTAAATTAAAAGTCCATACAATTTAATCATAAGCAGCCCTATAATCAGTGTTGACAAATGTGAATCATATTTTGAAATATCCTGGTTTATTGTTATTATCAATTAAACAATTTTTGGTTGAAATCTCCTTTCAGGAGTCATGTCCTGCCTTATTGAATCATTAACAAGAAAAAATTAAAAAAAAAAGCAATATTAGTTTTTAGAATTTTAAATAATTTTATCATAGAACTGTTTCGACAATAATAAAAAAATTAAATACAATGTATTTGTAAATAAAAGTGTGAAATTATATTATTGTGCCTCTATAGTTAAAAGAGAAATCCTCATTATCTTTACATTATTTAAGTTAACTTTTCTTATATAGCTAAAGGGCTGATATAATCATAGGTCGTCCTTATAAGCTTACTAGCTAAGGTGCCCGGCTTCGCTCCGGTAGTTTTAATAACAGAAAAACTTTAAAATTAATGGAAATATTGAACAAAATTAGCAATTTCTCCAAACTTCGGTTTTAACTTGGTATCAATATTAAAATTCATGATCTGCAGAGTCCACCCAAATAAGGAACCCTATATACTTTAGAGGGAGATTGAAAATAGTGAATGAACAATCAATTTTGCTGCAACTTAGTCGAGTTATGCATCGTTTTTTATGGTTTCTGTGATTCTGAATCCTATAAGCCCAGTCCAAGCAGTCAGCAGATAATAAGTTATTAGATAATAGTTGAAAAATTATATTTCCAGTACAACCTAAGCGCCGACTACAGTGATGGTCCTATTTTATACAGAAGTATAGAAACTATCGAAGATTCATAGAAACTTTTTTTAAATACCTTTCTTCCATTTCAACCTCCCTTAAGTTATCCCCCCGTAATTTGGGCGGACTCTGCAGATCTCGAATCTTACAGCTATCACAAAGTGAAAACCAAAATTTCATGAAGTCACAATTTTTTCACCATATTTCTTTTTATCCTGAACTATGATGGGTGATAAAATCTTATTGAAAAAAATGGTGTAATTGGAGTTAGTCATTTTGTCAACTGGAATCCTCATCATACATAGTAATATAACCAACTTCTTTTTCAACAATAAGAACACTTAAAACTTTTTATTTCGATTTATATTTAGTCAATTTATCTCTTTTTTTTTTTTTATGTCTTTTTTTATTCGCTCACTGTACAACTAAAACATGTTCACTCATATTGCATTAAATTTACTTAAGTATATGTTATATATTGATTAAATGTAATGTGTTGATCAATTAACCTTCTTATGAAAAAATTAATTTTATAAGGTATCCAGGCGGTTTTCTAATTGATTGCAGAGATGTAAAATCATTATTTTCTTTGAACGCAAAGGTGAAACTAATTATTTTCGCTTGATGTTTTAGTAATTTAAAAAGAACAGCTGTAAAATATATAACCTTTACAATCTGAACGGAATGAATGAACAATAAACATTGAGTGAAACGCACCCTAGCGCTTCCTGGTAGTCTGCAGCTCGAGAGTTTATGAGCTCGCTGGTAGCTGCTTCATAAACTCGTATGTCATTCTCAGGTAGGCTAATTACATGGTGCGAGAGGCTTAAAATTCCAGTCCTTTTCTCTTCAATTTTACACCCTTAAGAGAAAAACGGAAACCTTCTCCGTTAGGGGTTGTATAGCAACACGCTGACATAACTTTATTAAACATACGTTGAGTGGTTTTTGAGCCTTATCGGCACGCACATTGTACACTTTGCTTTATAATATATATTGATTAGTAAAATAAAAAAATACCTGATATTGAATTATGCAGTGTAGTAATTTTAAGTACCCTATAATTGTTTCAAAAACTCTTTTGAATTATCAAAAGGCTTTAATAATCAAAATTATAATAATACATAATCAAAATTAAATATCTTTATTATAAGTATAGAACATGTATGCTGTTTTTAAAGACAAATTTGAAATGGGTATTTGTGAAGAATGAATAGCATCTTGTGGCTATTGACTAGGAAATTAAAATATCCTAAAGTAAGACCTCAGTAAGGAAGACCAGCAGAGCCACTGAAGGTAGCCTGATGTTGGAAGGGTAATGGATGCAGTATATTTGATATTGTGTGAATTTACAGACCTTACCTATCTGGGCATCCTGAATGCTGATTATAGGTGCCTTTAAGAAGAAGCATTGAGCATCAGAAGGATCAGTAAAACTGGTTGAAATACTTATTCCTGCTTTACTAAACTTATTGTCAAAAGCTTCAGAGTATTGCGCTATATCATGGTGATTATTGTAAGGAATGGACAAATCAAGGTGTTATAGAAAAAAATCTAAAATACAGGTTCTTTTGGAGAAAGATTGAAAATTATGATTACCATAATCAACAATTTTTTAAGAAGGATGGCCTCTTGTTAAAACCTTTAAAAAAAGGTGGTTCATTCACAGGCAAAAATTTCAGACTGCTCAAGTGAGGAGTGGAAAATAGTTAAGAAATATTAATAGTATTAGCTACTTGCTACAGAGTTCCTATGTCAGCTCTCATGTCTAATATAATATGATATTATAATCAAGATTTATTGAAGGATGTCAATATCTGAAGAAGTCCCTTATGACTTGAAGACTTGATATAACATAAACAACTTTACCTCCAGCAGTTAAATAACCAGAAACATAACTCATATAAAGGAGGTTAAGAGCTAAGTTATGCAATTATTCTGTTATATCTTAGAATTCATAAGGCTCATAAATAACAGAAGAATACCTACTTCCTGTGTTTGACCTTGTTTTAACAGTAACATGCTCATTTTTCTCGGTTATCAGGCGGAGTGGTTCACTTAACTGCCTTTATCCCTATTTTATTTAATTTGGCTTGCAAGTAGTCATGGCTAGTGATAGTTTTGAAACAGATCACATCATCCCTTCTTGGCTTATCATATGAAAGTTTTCTTTAAAAAAGATTCTTACTTTTCCTGTCCACTAACTTTTTATTCTCTCAAGCACTTTGGTTTTAATTGCTTTTGTCTTGTGTTGTGCTGAAGTGTAAGAGATAGGTGGATCTGGTTGGTGCCGTTGAGAGCATTCCTTCACCAGAATATCATCTGCATCATTCCCTAATGCAGGAAAATTACTGGGTATTCTCTGTATAGTAATATACATACATACTCTTTGAATGAAGTTCTTGGAGAAGTCAGCAATTAACAAATGTATATACGGAGAGGAGTAATCTTTTTTTATATATATTTTTTATTACTACTTATGAAGTATTAAGCCATTTCCGGCTCCCATTGTCATTTCCTTTTGAAATTATCTTGGACTAAAATTCTTTTTTTAGTGTAATTGTATCTGAGTTCATTCTTACTTGGGTTTTAAGCCTCTTGCAAACAATGCCAACACTTGAGGGGATTTCGCTACTCTCATACGCTGTAGGTTTTAAGTACCATGTTTTATGATTTTTTTATTGGCCTGAAAATAGTAACGAGATGCAATCCATTCTTTAAAATTTCTTAATATAAAGTTGAACCTGGTTTTCAATATTCATTCAATAGGTTTTCAGTTGATGAGCAGAATCAGTCTTTAAAATCTAAAGTGGAAAGTTGCCAATTAATATTGTCAAAATACATGTTTTTTATTGTAATAATTTTAATCAATATGATTTTAAATCTCTATTATTTATGAACTACATGTATGGGAGTTCCATTTAAAATCTCCTCTTTAGATTATTTATTTAAAATCACAAAAAGGAATTAAAGTCTTGTTTTAGGCTTCCATGGTATGAATCCATTGTATGCATTTCTTCTTCAGGGTTTGACCATGTAACAGGTTTTTCAACTGCCAAGCTTTCATCCATCATGCTGTTGGCTTCTTCAGGGCCAATACAATAATCTTGCTTTGGTTGGCCTTGGTTTCCTTAAATTGGTCCTGAAGAAGCCCACAGCAAGATGGATGAAAGCTTGGCAGTTGAAAAACCTGTTACATCGTCAAACCCTGAAGGAGAAATGTGTACAATGAATAAAAGTCTGTTTTATTTGGTTTATGGTTTTTGGTGGTGTAATTTAAATTAAATTTTTTTCATAAACCAATTACTTACAGAAAGAAGATTGGAAAATATACCTTACCATGTTCATGTAGACGTTTGATTATTTCCCTACAGGAATGATGGTTTAGCAAACTGTCTTTTCTTGATCCAACTTTAGATGAAAGACGTGTTTTCAATAATTGTAATCAATCCAAATAAATTATATTAGAATGATATATTTTAATCAGTATAATGATAGGGTGTGATAATAAATATGAATGCAAATAATTTTAGTTAATTGTTGAACACACTTTATTAAACATCAACAACTAGGGTCTAGGGCTGTTGGAATGGGTTCAACTCTTCAACAAGCCGAGTGTGACTTGTGTGTTTCATGTAATGCTGTAATAATTTTACTTGTCATTTACATACCTATAGCCCCTGGCTTATGGGTAAAATAAAAAATTATTAAAATAAACATTACATAAGCTGCTGTGGCAGCTGTATTATGACAAACAAATCATTAGGAACTAAAACATTAAACTCTGTATAACATTCAATACGATCTCAAAAAACAAACAAACTTTAAAAAACCAACAATAGAAATATTACTTTAGAATTATATGGGATAAGAAATAATTAATAGTGTAATCACACATATTTTACATTAGCAATAGAAACCAATTAAAATTAGAGATCAAAAAGAGACTAATTTATTGTCATAATATAATTATAATAATCAAAAAACCAACCCTTGAATCTTCAACAAAAGATGAACAGTCAACCTATATTAATAAGGAGCTAAAATGATATACACGCTATTTACTCCTTACTTACTTTATTAATTTTTATAACAGATTATAATAAACGTGCAATGCAGAAGACTCTTAATCAACCAATTTATTTATAAAAAATACCTACAGATTTCCTATTGAATGAACAGCAAATGATATATAGACTAATTTTTTTTATTTTAACATGTACCAATATTTTTATAATGTCTAATAATTTTAAGCTAGTTATGGTCATAAATTTATTTTATCATTTTTCTTAATTTTGGAAGGGAGTAGGGATGGCAATTCTTTAACAGTAGGAAGCTATTTTTGTACTAGACACATTTCTTGAATTATAATACACATGGCCTGAGGTAAATTCAAGTTTTGCATCCATCTAATTGATTCTTTAAAAATTCCTTTCCAAGCTGCTTCAGAAAAGCCAAAATGTTGTCTTCATATTAACATTCTTCCGATAGAGTATATGAGAGTTCTTTCTGCAATTTTGAGTGAATTAGGAACACATTTTAAGGGGGCTGGTATATAACACTTACAAATTAGGTCACTAATAATTTCATAGATTCGTTGTACAAGTTGTGAGGGGCAGATCCTAAGACTCCTAAAATCCATATAAATTAATGAAAAACACTTTTATAATATGCGATGGAAGGGTCCTCCATTCCCATACAGTTAAAACGTATAATGACTATTAAATAAAGATAATTCTAATGCATAAGACAAAAGTTTCTTAGCTTTTGTCCATTATCATTATCAGACATAAGCGACAGAAAAAAATTGTATGTATCTTACTGTATATATTTATATATTATAGTTTTGTTTGTTAATTGTGTTGAATATTATTTGTATTAGTTGGTTTAGATTTCCATTGTAAAACAGGATTTTCTTTTTTTTTTTATGTTAAACAATTTTCATTTTAAAAAATCTTACTCATAATATCAGAAAATAAAATACATGTGTTCATCTTAAGGTACTATTTCAACAACAGATGTTTGAAATGTGATTGCTAATACTGGGCTGTTTTTAGGCAAGGTAAGTAAGTGTATTTCTTTGGAGCAGAATTATTATTGTGATTTACAAGTACCACATTCCAATTTGGTTAAACATAAAGTAATAATAAATAAGTGAATTGAAAACGATAAGAATAAATAATTTTTTTTTAACTTCAAAATAAAAGTCTGAAATATCTTTAGTCATGGTGAAGAAAATGTTATTAAAAAAACAAAAACATTACAATGAAGAATATATTGTTTCTACTATGCTAAAGATCCTATTCAATTTAAGACGATGGAATAAAAGCTAAAAATGTTGAGGAAAACTGTCAAAAAATTATGAAATCATAAAAAAATTCATTAGAATGTTTGATTTTGCATCTGCAATGCAATATTTAAATTGACATTAACCAAGCCAATATTTATGATTACAGAAATAATAAGAGAAATATTATATAACTTTTAAGGCTTTTAAATGAGAAAAACATTGCTTACTAACAGGTATTTCCTTAGCCAATCAAACTATGATACAATAAATGTTATGAATTGTGATTTGGTTTTTGAATATCAATGGAAGATGTATTATCAACTTCAGTTGTTCAACAAGACAGATATATTCAGTGTGATTCAGGGTTTAATGGAAAAACTCTAGGAAGTGATATTAGAAACAATTACCGACTAATTAGATTATTTATTGCATGTTCTGATTTCCAGAGGAAAAGGAGTGAAAGTATATTTTTGTATTTCCTTAAGGCAGTCACCTTTTTTATTGAATAAAAAAGTATTGCTCACAAACATTTCAAGATAATTTAATTTTAAGTGCAATATCTTAAATGAGATACATTTGTTTATGATTAAACAGTTATTAACCATAATTAGATAACTGATGAAAGGGACATTCTCAGGGACAACATTGCAAATTTATATTTCTTGATTAATCTGAGGTATCTTAGGAAGTATATCCTCGGTCTCCTGATGGAACACAAATTCTCCACTTACTGGAAAACTTCTACATTTACAATAATAATTAAGTTGAAGTTTATTTAGGGATTGGTTGAATAATTGACTCCGACCTATTAAAAAAATGTGGAACAGAATTTGATTATTAAAAAATTTATTACATGGGACAAGGCTCTTTATATCCAAACTCTGAGAATCAATTGAACATTACAAAATAATTAAAAAATTACTTTAAACTTTTTATTATCTCTTGCTAAAATCTCTCTAAGGAACGGGGTAGCTCATTGGTAAGATAAGCTTAAGGTTCTGAGTTGGAATCTGGGTTGCCAGGATATCATTAATATTCTGTCACAGATCATGTCTGGGGCCGAGAGACCCTTCCGGGATGAACCCAGCCTCTACAAAGTGGGTATCCTTACTTGAAAAATTAAGGGGTAAAAAGCTGGTAGTTGAGGTTTATAACGGTCAAATCACCTCGAATTTGCAGAAAAAAGTACCTTACCGCATTTTTTCTATAGTTTTTATCTGTCTTAACATACAACGTTCAAAATATCCCCTTCATTTCTAAATGTATAAATCTTCATGTCATCAGGTTTAAGATTATAGTTGTCACCAATTTTTC
The DNA here is from genome assembly GCA_911387785.2 of Aelia acuminata. Taxonomy (NCBI): domain Eukaryota; kingdom Metazoa; phylum Arthropoda; class Insecta; order Hemiptera; family Pentatomidae; genus Aelia; species Aelia acuminata. Next base: position 61,290,613 of record OU426980.1, on the reverse strand, counting down.
CTATAACAAAAACTGAATTTTGATTCAAAGAGGTAAAAAATTATGATCCCATGAAAATTCAACTGCAGTTTATGCCAGCAAACCTTGTGTAATGTGCATTATTGCCTAATAATGCACATTACATAGGGTCAAATAAGTATCTACTTAATATAACTTTTTTTACAAACTATTTAGTGTCAATGAAAATTCAGTGCTCTTTTAAATTGTGAAAATGAACGGTTTCTATCTCTTTTTTATTTAAAATCTATAAGTGATTTTGAATAGAAAAACAACTGCTAGTTAAAAAATTACAAAATTCGCTATTAAAAAAGAGAGGGAAATAGATCATGCCTTTATAGGAACTTTTTGATAGGAAATTTAATTTAACTAACATATTGTAATTTTATTGTAACACACCACAACACTCACAAGCATGCACCACTCAAATCCTACATACAAGTACATGTATTCAAACTTTTTATGTGTATGTGTATTATTGTACCCTTATCAAGGAAACAATATTTTAGGGAAATTGAAAACAAATATCTTGTGCCATATTTAAAGATTATATTGTGAGCACTATTATATCATTGTATAAATAAGCATTAAATGATTAAATTTATATGTTTTTCAGGACACAGAGACTGGGATAAGTGAAGAAACACCAACTGTTGATGATCATTCTATGTATAGTTGTTCAGAGTCAATTCACTCAGAAGATGTAAGTAAAGTGGATGAATTTTAGGATGTTGAATGAGTGAAGTGGTTTAGAAATAATAATATCAAAAAAATCTTTTTATGGGTTAAATGTTGGTATTTAGAAAACTAATAATGTATAATAATTGTAAGTTAATCACTTTCATTTTTAAACCACAAAGGTTTCCTAAGTTTTAGAGAACAACTATCTGATAGTGTAATTAAAATGATTAGTAGCTTGGGATATAAAAAAAGTAAATCTTCTAATAATCCTAGAACACGGAAAAAAATAACTAACAGAAATGCTGATATTAAGACAAAAATGGATAATAAGAATTAGATTAAAAATATAAACAAAGTATAATAAGTTGAAAAAAAAACTCTAATGAGGCGAACATATAGTTTATGTCATTGAAAGATCTCCAAGTCCCCTGCCTTATTGATGACGACCACTGGCTGAGGGTGCTGACAGAGGAATCTCCCTCTAGCAAACCAGACATATTTAATTTTGCCTAGGAAGGCCGATTTTTTCATAAGCCAATATAGATGTCTATTATCGGGCCATAATTTCGCTGAGGAACATTTTTTTTTTCGGTATCACACCCAAGGTGCCTGTTTGAGAAGTCCTTTTTGACACTTACAAGTCTTGAAACTTACCGGTAGAATATCCTTAACGGACGGATGTCTTCTCTCTCCAGTCTTCGTCTTTCCACACGATCTAGGTCCTGTTCTTTTAATTTTACTCCCAGGGCTGCCCCAATAGATAAGATAACGCCTTCGGGGGTTTCCCCAGTCTTCATGGACCCGCATCCAGACTGTCTTAAGAATACCCTCTGCTATTGCATTTCCTGCTAACTGCCTCATATGCCTTAAAAGTTGCGAAGGTTTTAGATCGCCTAGCTGCTTACCCTCTAACAATTGTTGAATTCGTTTGGACTCCGAATCCGCATATATATTAACTAGCCTATTCTTAATGTCTTCATAGGGAGAATCGCTCGGACGCTTTACTATGTCGGATACTTGTTCTAACTCGTCGAAATCAATTCTAGATGTAATTGTACAAAATTTGGTAAGGCTACTTGTGATATTAGCTCTAGCAAATAATGCCTCAATTTGACAAAACCAAAGTTCTGGATCGCGTTTCCAAACCGGGGGTATTTTATCTACCGCTGAAAATGCAGATATCGTTTCTGGACTTGGAGATGGAAAACCATTGTTTAAGGAACACTTATCGCTATTTTCTGTCATTTTTACCTATTTATTTATTAATGATGAAATAATTAGGTATTTTACAATTTCTGAATTTATTAATGAATGAAAAGAATTATAAAATTAAATGTGTTCAATGAGTGACATATGGCGAACGTAAACATATGTTATATAAAAATTAATATTGAGTGGTTATATTAATATTTAACATAAAAACAGAAAAGAAAAATTTAATTTATCCTCAAAATAAGTTTATGTAAGCTTTAATAACTCTCTTTAATTACTATTAATTTAATATATCATTGATAACTGTCGGGGGGGGGGGGGGGGTCACCACTTTAACCTGATATTTGGTTATTTAAAGGTGCCTTTACACCTTACGAACATCACCTTCGAACAAGTTCTCCTTCGAACCTTGCCGTACCGACGTGAAGCGAACAGCCATTTATACTTCACGTGACTTTAAGCGAACCAATATGGCTGACGCACCCAAAGCTAGCTTATGATAAAGAAAAAATCTCCATTATTAATATATTTTATATTATCTGAAAAATAAAAAAATAGGAGACGATTTACAACGTTTCAGAAATTACACTAGTATCACAAACAACTCCTGTCACTTAGGAAAAACCCAAATCAAAAGCGACACTAGCGCTACCCCCGAACCCAGGCGAACAGATGAAGTACCTAGAACACCCGAACAGTCGACGTGAAGGCTGTTCGAAGGTTGTTCGAGGGTGGTGTTCGAAGGTAAAGTTCGTGAGGTGTAAAGGCACCTTTAGATAAATAAATAGCTATGTCACTCAATCAACATATTTATTATAAATATTATGACTTACAAAATAAATACTTATACTTGAGACAATATTAGAAAATAAATAAACATTAAAGACAGAACTTAATATACAAAAATTAATAAAGGAAACAAAAATGAATAACCTAATTTCGTAACTAATAAATTAATAATTAATGAATGTCCTACTTACAAACTTAGGTGCACCTTATAGCTAATATTATTAACAAAAACAATATTTATAACAGGCCTGTCCCCCTACTGAGCTCAATTTTTTATTTTCACTCATTTATGTCCACAATGGTACCTCTTCAACCTTAATTGCCTGATTAGTGACAATCGTCATATGTCTCGTAGAATTCATATGTCTTCAACCCAAAGAGGTCGGGACGAGATTATTTATTTGATAATAATGCACCGCTACAACAGCTTTTTATTTCCAATGCTTTGCCGAAATGTGCTCCGAATTTTTCATTTGAATTCGAGTCTGATATTGGGTCTTTTTTGCTCTAGGTACACCAGTTACATTTACTGGTTGAAAAATGTAGGTGCAAATAACTCTTTTCAATTTTTTAATAAAATTACCAGTTACTTTTCAATCACTGTAGTAATAGCTAATGAATAGTATATGATAGTATGAGACATTTTATAGGTTATTACCCCTGTTATTTTCTATTTATTGTTCTTCAATTAATCCTCCTCCCTTAGGAGCGGGCTCTCCATTGACTTAAGGCGTTCTTCTCCAGCGACTTAAGGTCATGGCCCCCACTCAAATATTTTGGCTTTTTAATGTTTTGTATTTTTAAACGAATAATGCAATTAGGTAGTTACTATGCCCTCAACACTTTATGTTTTTTAGATTCCAGTCCTTCTTAATACAAGTTAATAATCTCAAACAAATATGGTGCTGTCAGCATGGGCGGATCCAGCCAATTGTGAAGGGCGGTGGCTGCAGCCCCACACCCCTTCATTTGGATCTGTCAATCAGCTTTTTTACCTTTATGTTCCTTTCCCACAATTACAATACTACTTGTTCTGCACATTAATTGATCTTTAACTTGCTTCCTTACTTTAAGGAAAGTCAAATTCTATCTTTAAATGACGGAAAATTTTCCAAAGGGAGGGGTTGCAGCCCCCACAGCCCCCCCCCCCTGGATCCGCCAATGGCTGTCAGCGACGTGATTCGGTCATGACCCCCCCCAAATTAAGGGCTAAATCCGCCCCTGCCTAGAGCCATCCCGATGATTAGTATGACTTGTCTGAAAGCAATGGAGGGAAGCGCAGGCTTGGGGTTAGACTAACTTCTTTAGTTTTATACTGTACTTTATTAAGATTAAATTTCAAAGTCACAGATTTCGCTCATTCCAACAGATTATCTATATGTTTTCTGAAAACGTAAGTTTTTTTGTTTTAGAGGTATAATTTTGTTTAAGCAATTTGGCAAGTGGTATACTAGAATACTAATTATCGGTTTTTATATGATTATATACCTCTTCTAAACAAATTATGTGGGACAAAAACAATGGCGCAAAATACTGATAAAATTTTTGTTTCATAGGTTTTGGCTTCGCATTGTGGAGCGGGAAAAAATAAAAGTTAAAATGGGAACATTGGCTTTTTCTTAATCTTTTATGACAAGGAAAACAACGATATGTAATTTATAGGGATGTGGGGGGGGGTGCATGGTAGGGGGTCTGGCCCACCGTGTAAACGACCATTTTTACTTTGACTGTATTGAGCTCCAATTGAAATCCAACCTGGTATCTTCTCAGTTCTTATTCACCACCATACGGAAGAATCCTTTCAAAAAACATATTGGAGAACAGCTTTGATGAAAAGAGCGAGATCCCTCAATAGTTCATGTACTCTGTCTAGAGTTATGGCAGCGAATACTGCTGACTTTACACTTTGAGTCTCCCCCCTCTCCTTTACCTATATATACCCCCATAAATCCTAGGCTTAAGCAGAGTGTTGTACCAGTAGCATGTAGCTTGTCATTGTACTTTTTGTTTTCAATAAAGTTTTTTTTTCAATTCTCTCCCGTCGAGTTTCGTAAATGGCGCCCGAACAGGGACCGCATGCATTAATCATCGCGGTTCTAGACTCGAACTCTACAGTACCAGAAATCAAGATTCGATCTACCTCTCGAGGATATCGCACCTGTAGGAGACTGGCATCCCGCTTTGGCTCTTAGATCTTGAAGAAGGACCTGCTGAGCTCAACCCGTCTGATCACCCCGACAGACATCGAAACTGGGAGAAATTGTGAGTTAACTTTATTTTGGAAACTTCAATCATCATCTTTTTATTTTTATTTTTGTATTCAAAGATATTTAAATATTTTTGTTTTAAATTTACATTTTTTAAGTATATTTAACATAACAATATCTAAATAAGGTCTATTAATACTAAAGATTATAATATCGTAGACGAAATGGCAACCACATTCGCTATTAAATCCGCGGACTATGACCATATCTCGACCTTTAATGGGGACCCGCACAATTTGTTAAAAATTTTAACAAATTGTGCGGGTCCCCATTAAATTTTAACTTAAAATTCGTAACTGTTTGTAGGCAAGTCTATAATATCATCTGCAAGCCGGACAATGGCCTTCGAGAGTGATGAACTTCGAGAGAGATGAACTAAGAAAAATCCTAGCTAGACTCACTGGAGACGCTGATTACATTAATACTACTTGCGAGTTTAAAGGGGTTAACGAGCTACTAAAATACCTAGAAGATACTTTTAGGGATTCACGCTCTATTGAGCAACTACAATTTGAACTTTTTAACTTTCATATTCAATACAAGGAACATCCCTTGACTTTCTTACAGAGGCTGGATAGGAGCCGAACATTAATAATATCTAGGTTTCGCATTCAAAATATACCGGAAAGTGTAACAATTGTTGCAGTCTCAGAAAAAAATATTTTGTATCATTTTTTCACAAATATGCCACTGCACATCAGAACATATTTAATGACTCAAACTGACAAGTTAAAAACTCTACACGATTTACGTAATCTGATTCATAATGAGAACCACTTGTTCGAAGATTTGGTTAACTCGGGGAACATGAGAAAACCCGGAGAGACTCACGAGTCGAAAAAAATGAATTTTGACCAAAAGAAAAATAATCACAAAAATTATCATCCGCCTAATTTTTATCGTGAAGAGCCTAGACATCCTCCTAGATACCCACCGCGAGATCATCATCAAGAATACTATCATGGTAACCGTAATGACTACCACGAAAGAAGAAATCAGCACCCCCACAGAGAACAATGGAAGCCTGAAGACCAGAAAAGGTTTTTCCAAGGTTCAGGGCAATATAAAAATAAACCTATAGAAAAAGGGGAACCCTCAAACACTGTGTCCATGCGTACGGTTAGTGGTTTTCAGAAAAAACCGCGGCAACCGACGTATAAAATGGAGCAAGAAGATCCTGGGGACAGGGAAATTAGGGAACTAAGGGAACAAATAGAAAGGCCCACGGTAAGGCAGGACGGATCAGAAGATCATTTTTTAGAAGAAGATCCCGATCCAGACTACGACACGTAGAAAAATATGAGTTGCAGACTAGTAATTTCCATAAACTCCCAAGACAAGAAAAATCGAAAATGGCTGTTGGACACAGGCGCTCAAAAAACTATATTAGTCCTAGAATCGCTCCGCCTGGGTTAAAAAGAGAAAAGGAAGATTTTATTGTTTTAACTGCAGCGGGCGAGGAAAAGGGAACAGAAACAATTACCACAGATATCAAAAATACTTTTCTGAAATGCCCAACAAAAACAAAATTCTATATACTTGACTTCAGCCCTAACCACGACGTCCTGATAGGTTCGGAACTCATGGACGATCTAAACTTCAAAATATTTTTCGAAGATAAAAAAATCAAAACAGACCACGGAGAGTTTAATTTTATTCTAAATAGAGATTCCATACCAATCGAAGTAAAGGAAGGAGAGAACTTAGCCGATTTACCTAAAGGTAAAATATTTTTAATTGACTATAAGACAGAGGGGCTGGAAATCCCCCCAGGTATTTATAAAGACAAAGTAAAAATACTTATTAAGAACGAGGGAATTGCCAGATTACCTCTGATGAATATGCAAGAAGTTGAAATAGTAGACCCGCCAACAGATAAGGATAAGTTAAAAAACATATCAGAATTGGTCAGGGTAAAACACATTCCCCCTCAACATAGGAATAAACTGATGGAACTCTTAGAGAGGTATCCATCTATCTCTTTTTTTTTTTTTTTTTATAAGGGCGTCAACCACTAGGGTCATCATCGCCATCTATCTTTAAAACAGAAAAGGATAAACTTTCTGCTACCGAATTACTGGAACATCAAATTAAAACTAAAACTGAGGGCCCAATCCACTCAAGAAATTATTGGTACCCTCAGCAATACAGAGACCAGATTAGGGAAGAAATAAATAAAATGTTAGAAAACAAAATAATTGCACCAAGCAACTCTCCCTACAATTCACTAGTATGGGTAGTTCCCAAACGCGCTGACGCCTCGGTGACGGGTCAGAAAAAAATTAGAGTGGTTATCGAGGTTAGTTAGGTTAGTGGTTTATCTGGGCGATCAACTTCACGGTTATTACGCCCACCAAATTTTATCACAATTATAATTTTATCCGAGTCTGTCTGATCTAGCTTCAAACCTACTTAAATAAATTCTTTATATCCTTTTTTTATCCTCTTTATTCACGGTTACGCTTACTCACGTTAGAAAAAAAAAAAATTATTCTTTTCTTATTTTCCTCTTTCTTCTTGCTTTTTACTTTCACTTATTAATTTTTTCTTTATTAAATTTTATGGAAGAGCTCAGTATCTTTTAATATTTTAATAACTCCGTCTTATCATTTCCTTTGAGTTATTGAGTACTAATTCTCTACGGCGGGGCACTTTATTCCTTTCGAAATTACTTTGATGAAGCGCTCTGCACTCCTCAATTAAATGTTGAACTGTTAGCGGTTGTTGGCTGGTCTCGCATTGTGGTGAGCTTTCCCTCGAGATCAAGTGTACATGGGTCAGGTTGGTGTGGCCGATCCGTAGTCTTGTATGTTTTCTCTTAATGCACTTATCCAGGGTCTTGTATTTCTTTTGATGTTTTTTAGTTTATTGGAACTTGGGACTTCTTCCCACATTGATTCCCAACTTTTGCGGACTCTATTCTTGAGGTGTGCCTTCATATCGTTGGGCTCGTATATTTGTAGAGCCGGAGCTGTACTTTCGGCTGCTTCTTTAGCTGCTCTATCTGCGGCTTCATTGCCTGGTATCCCGGAGTGTCCTGGGGTCCAGAGGAATTTGACATTTTTACCGAGGTTGTTCAGTGTATCTAGGTATTTGTGAATCCTGTTTAATGTCGGACCGGTTTTATTAAAGTTATTTATATTTTGAAGAGCTGATATTGAATCTGAGCATATTAATATATTCGGTTTTTGACTATTTATAGAAAGATAGAGTGCAGTGGAGATCGCTTGTAGTTCTGCTGTAAATATTGTACTATACGAGGGCATTTTGTACTTTTTTGCTTCGCCGTTGTGAATTACTGCGAATCCGATGTTTTCGTTCTTCTTTGATCCATCTGTGTATAGTACTTCATGGTCATGATATTTTTGTTCAATTCTATGAAATTTGTGGCTGTTGGAAGTTTTATATATTTTTTTATAAGATAAATCTATGTTAAACTGTGGTTGTAGTTTCCAGGGAGTGACAGCGAATGGGGGATCAGTTAGCTCTCTGTGTAAGTTATTAATTTCATCCACGATTTCTTTTTGTCTGATTCCTAGTGGAGCAGGCCTGGAGCGGTTAATTTCATAGTTTCTAATGTGAAGGGGATTAAACATATATGCGTAAGCTGGGTTCGTAGATTTTATGGAGATTTTCGTGATATAATTATTCATCAGGTCTTGTCTACGGAAGACGAGCGGTGGCAACGCTGCTTCAGCACAGAGGCTTTCGATTGGGCTCGTTCTGAATGCGCCGGTAGCAAGCCTGATCCCAGAGTGGTGTATTGAATCTAACAGTAAAAGAAGGGTTTGTTTTGCAAACGAGTAAACCACTCTGCCATAGTCCAGCTTTGATCGTATTAGACTCGTGTATACCATTAGATGCTTGATTAGATGATGATGAGAAAGATGCTTTCTATGAGCTCTTAGAAAGAACCATTGACTCATGTCCCAGGTATGACATGAAGATAATCGCCGGAGATCTTAACGCGAATGTTGGAAAAGAAGAAATTTACCAGCCAACAATTGGAAAACACAGACTTCACGAAATAACTAATGCTAATGGACAGAGGCTCATTAACTTTGCAGCATCTAGAGATCTCATTATTGGAGGCACCTTCTTCCCACATAAAGACATCCACAAAGGAACTTGGACCTCCCCTGGTAGGACTACGGTGAATCAAATAGATCACATACTAATTGGGAGGAGATACATATCGAGTTTAGAAAACGTTCGAACATTTAGAGGTGCAAATGTTGACTCGGACCATTTTCTCTCAATGGCCACTATATACGCGCGAATAAGGTCCAAGAGGAATACCTCATCGCAAAAAACAACCCAAAGGTACAATTTAAGGAAGCTGAAGTCTCCTGACGTGCAGGAGTTACTTGGAGACTATCAGTAATAATTTATGCAATACTGTATCTGAGGATTGCGTGGAATATCTTTGGAATGGTTGCTCAAAGGAAATATTGAAGGCAGCTGATCTTATTCTTGGTAAGGATGGCAGAGAAGAAAGATCTCCATGGTTTGATGATGAATGCCGAAAAGCAACCAATACTAAGAATGAAGCGTATAGGGCCATGACACAAAGAATCACAAGGCAAACGGTAGAGGCCTATCGACAAAGGAGAAGAGAAACATTTGCACCAGAATAAGAAGAGGCAATACGAACGGAAAGACTTTGAGGAGATGGAGGTACTAAGAGGTGATAAAAGAAGCCGGGACTTTTACCGGAAGGTCAATAGAAGCAGGAAACCATTCTCACCACAGAACTTTTGCTGCCTGAATGATGCTAATGTTCTCCTCTGTAACAAGGTGGAAGTTCTGGAGAAATGGAAGAACCATTTCTCGTGTCTCCTTAACGAAGATACTACCCACAGTTCTTCCGAGGAATGTAGTATATCAAGTGTTGGCAACAGACCAAGCGAAGCCCACACAGCTGACCTAGAACCACCAGATGAGGACGAACTGATGGATGCCATAAATAAATTGAAAAACAATAAGGCCGCAGGCCCCGATGGTATCCCAGCCGAGCTGATAAAAAGTGGTGGGAACGAACTTTTTAAGACACTGCAGAACCTAATAATCACCATTTGGACCGAAGAAGTAATACCAACAACGTGGAACTTCTCTCATATCTGCCCTATTCATAAAAAAGGAGATAAATTAAAATGCTCTAACTATAGAGGTATCTCCTTGCTCCCATCCGCTTACAAAATATTCTCAAATATTTTATTTGCACGACTGTTACCATTTGCAGAGAGCCAACTTGGTGTCTATCAATGTGGATTCAGAAAAGGCAAATCAACACTTGATCAAATCTTTAGTTTGAGGACAATCCTGGAGAGAGGACGAGAATATAACATTAAAACGCACCACTTATTTATAGACTTCAGGGCAGCTTATGATAATGTTAACAGAGAGAAACTCTATAAAGTTCTTTATGAATTAAAAATCCCTGAAAAATTGGTGAGACTGGTGAAGATGACAATGAAAAATGTGCGATGTGCAGTAAAAATAAGAAATAAAGTATCACAGGAATTCACTTCAAATAAGGGCTTAAGACAAGGAGATGCACTGGCGTGCCTTCTACTTTAACCTCGTGCTTGAGAAGGCTGTAAGAGAGGCCGGGATCCAGATTGGAGGAACAGTATTCAACCGAACTGCTATGATCCTCGCATACGCTGATGACCTCGATATAGTTGGTCGCTCCCACAATGCTGTACTAGAAGCTTTTCAAGCCCTGACTGGCCCTGCCAGGAAACTTGGACTTGAGATCAATGCTTCAAAAACTAAATACATGGTAGCAGAGGAAGCCCCAAATCCAGGTGAAATGGTTACCTTCAGAGAGTACAAGTTTGAGAAGGTATCTGAATTTGTCTACCTGGGATCACTGGTCTCACTCAATAACGAGACTCAACTGGAGGTGTAGAAAAGAATCCAGGCAGCTAATTGTGCATATTTTGGATTACTGCGTCACTGCAGGAGTAGAGCTCTTTCCAGAGAAACCAAAATGAGTCTCTACAAGACTTTGATCAGGCCAGTTTTGTTGTACGCATCGGAATCCTAAGCAACCACAAAATCGATGGAGCAGGAACTTGGTCTCTTCGAAAGGAAAGTCTTGCGTCGGATATTGGGAGGACGGCAGGTTGGAGGTCAGTGGCGAAGACTTACAAATAAGGAGCTATATAGCTTATTCAATGAACCTGACATCGTTCTGTTTTATAAATTGAATCGTCTAAGATGGGCGGGCCATCTGGCCAGAATGGAGGATAGTGAAATCCCCAAGAAGACACTGAAAGAGCCAATTTATGGTAAAAGACGGAGAGGAAGACCAAGATCAAGATGGGTGGATGGAGTCGCTGCTGATGCCCGGAGTGTTTTAGGTGTCAATAATTGGATGGTGGCTGCACAAGATCGTGACAATTGGAGGAGGTTGTTACAGGAGGTCAAGACTCGGCAACGAGTTGTAGTACCAGTTTAGATAGATACCATTAGCATCGTTTTCCGATCAGCACCCCAGGAGGTTTTTGCCAGTATTTTCATTAAAGATAATCGTTTAAAACATTGTTCTCGCAGGTTCTTTATATGTCCTTTCCACCTTAGCCTGTTATCTAGCACTAGACCTAGGAATTTAATGTTTTCGCAAAAATGAAGGATGGTTCCATGCATATTAAGCTGAGGAATTGGGCTTGGAGCTCTTTTTCTTGAAAATAGTATCCCCTTGGTCTTTTCAGTAGAAAATCGGAGGTTTCTGCTTTCACACCAAGCTTGTAATTTGTTCAGCGCTAATTGTATCGTTCGGTTCATCCAGTCATAATTTCTAAACCTTAAGAAGATCGCTAAGTCATCGACGTAGAGGAAAGGTTTTATTGTTGTAGGCATGACTTTGGTTATAGAGTTTATTGCAATGGCAAACAATGTTCAACTCAACACGCTTCCCTGTGGTATACCGTTAACTAATTCCTTCTTGGTAGATATCGTTTCACCTAATCTCACTCTGATATATCTTTTCAATAAGAAAGCTTCTATAAACTTAGGCATTGCTCCTCTGAAGCCCCATTCATGTAATGTTTTTAAGATTATGTTCCTATCTATGGTGTCATAAGCCTTTTCCATGTCAAAGAAAATTCCTATTGCTTCTTTTTGTTCAATAAAAGTATTGAGTATTTCGGCTTCTATTGTTACTAGGTGGTCTATAGTTGATCTGCTTTTTCGGAATCCGCATTGAAAAGGAGACAATAGGTTATGCTCTTCTAAAACCCACATTAGGCGCTTATTTACCATTCTCTCTAACAATTTTGACAAACAGCTGGTTAGAGATATCGGCCGATAGTTGCTTGGTTCCAGCTTATTTTTTCCCGGTTTAAGTACTGCAATGACTATAGATTCCCGCCAATTATCAGGGTATTGAGAGGTTTCCCAGATTTTATTGTATATCGCCACCAGTTGTTTATTGAATTCGTGGGGGAAATGCTTTATCATGGCGTTATGAATTTGGTCATTTCCGAGGGAGGAACATTTAAGTTCATTAATTGCGGCCTGCAATTCCCATATGGTGAAGGGGTGGTTGTAATTTTCTTGGAGCAAATTACCTTCTATAGGTGAGGGAGTGAAGTCTATTTCTTGCAGATTATCGTCTGTATTCGGTTTATTATTAGTGTTTGATATTGTCGCGAAATTTTGTACAAATATTTATACTATTGTTTTCGGGTCCGTTTCGTTTTCATTTTGTATTTTTAGCATCGGCGTTTCGACATTATAATTACCTGCGATACTGTGGATTTTTTTGCCAGACTTTTTTTGTTGGAGTGTTTATGTTGATGGATTCTACATATGAAATCCAAGATTTCTTTCTTTTGTTCTTTACTTAATATCTGACTATTGATTTCTGTTTTTTGTAATTGATCAGGTTTTCTGGGGTGGGATTTTTTCTGGAAAACTTTGAGGACTTTATTTTTTTTTGCTAATGGATTTTCGACATTCTTCATCGAGCCAAGGGGTGTGGCGTATTTTGGGGTTACCATTGGTTTTTGGAATTGTTTGTTGAGCTGCTTGCTTAATATGGTGAGTGAACATTTCAACGGTTTTTTCTATATTTTCTTAGCAATGTGTGTTTGAATAAATATTGATTTTTTCGGCAAATTCTTCCCAATTAGCTTTTTCTATAATCCACCTTGGATGCCTTTTTTGTCTGGGAATATCTGAATTAAAGCGAAGTAGAGTTGGTAGATGATCGCTTCCGTATTGATTATGACACACGCTCCAGGTTAGATGTGTGTACGTGTTTGGTGAAATGAGTGTTAAGTCGAGGGTTGAAGTGGATCCTGTCCTCGGGCAGATGTATGTGTTTTCTCCTGTGTTCAGTAAAAGTGAATCTGTATTGTCGATAATTCTTCTAATGATGTTTCCCCTTGTATTAGGTTGTGAGGAGCTCCAGGTGTGATGGGATGCGTTCATGTCTCTCACAACGATATAAGGGGCAGGAAGACTGGTAATGATTTGTATCATAGCTGCTTCGTTGATCATTTCGGTCGGTGGTAAATATATATTACATATCGTTATATCGAAGGACAGTTTTACTTTAATAACTATTGCCTGTAAGGAGGTTTGTATATTGAGAACTTCGGAATATATATCTTTTCTTACTGATATAGCTACACCACCGTGTGCTCTTTCACCAACTTCCTGTTGTTTTGTCTCTCCTGTATGTATTATAGTTTTTTATATTTAAGTTAATTTTATGGTTTAATTTAGTTTCTTGTAAGCATAATATAGCTGGCTTGTAATCTTCTAAAAGCAATTGCATTTTTTCCTATTGAGTTCGTAAACCGTTGCAGTTCCAGCTGATTATGGTCATTACTAATGTGTAATGTTATTTATTTTACGTTATTTCCATTTCGTCGCTACTTTTATAAGAGTTTTTTGTATTTTTTTTCTTTCTATTCGAGTTCCGTCGAGGTAGCTGCGGAGTTTGGAAAGTTTGAGGGTTTTCAGCCCCACTCTGGGACTGAGAGGAGCTCCCAGAAGAAGCCTGGGTTTGGTCAGGTGAGACACTGCGAGCGCGACTGCTGGCCGGGGAATGGGTCAGGTGGGGAGTGGTCGTAGACATGGGCTGGGAGGAGAGGAGAGGAGGGGATGGGATGGGAGTGGGGAGGTCAGCCTTATCAGTCTGTATTGTACCATCTTTAGAAGTGCTGGCTTTATTTGATTGATCAGCAATAACTATTTTATTAAATTCTCGGTCTGGCAACCTACGTCTTTACCTACTTTTCTGTTAATCCTGTTTCCGAATAAGTTTTGTTTCCATTGATGGGAAGGCCTTCTTTATATTTCTTTTTAGCTTCGTTATAAGACACTTTATTTTTAAACTGGATTGTTTTAATTTTTCTTTCTTCAAGATATTTGGGACACGTTAGATCCAGACTATTGTGATGTTCACCACAATTGACACAGATCGGTATTATAGTTTCACAGGGGGTTCCTTTATGTTCTAATTTCGCGCAAAAGGCACATATGGGTGATTTTGAACATTTGGCAGCGAAGTGACCGAATTTTAAACATGTTCTACATCTGATTGGATTGGGAACGTACATTTTTACATTTAATTTTTGAAAACCTACCCGAATGGAGTCCGGTAGAGTCGGTGAGGAAAAGGTTAGGATATAAAGGTGTTTTTTTCTTTCTATACCATTTTTTTTGCTCACTATTCTTTTTATTTCTTTCACCAGGCAATCTTTTAATTCATCTAAAATTTCACTTTCCTGAACTCCATCTAAATCCGGGCAAAATATAACACCTTTACTAATATTTAACTTTTCATGTGTTTTTACCTTAATTTTTACAATAGATCCTAAATTATTTAACTTTAGAAGTTTCTCAGACTGTTCCCTCGAATTAGTTTCTACTAAAATTGTCCCATCTCGTAACTTTTTGAGGTTTTTGGGTTCCCCACAATGGTTATTTATTGCTTTATAGATCAAGAAAGGTGAAACCTTTTTCAGGTCCCCTTCTTCATCTCTTTCTACTATTAAAAATCTATTATTATTTTTATGTTCCTGTGGAACATTAGTATTATTATCCTCTATATTTCACCAACTTCTTTTCGGCCTTTTTGGAATATGGGATCTAATGTCCGGAGGCTTATTCATTTTCCCGATAATGTGTTAAATAATTAATTTTGTTATGAAAAATAATGCGTAATATATCAATTTGAAAAAAATATATATATATGTATAAACATATGAGATTTAAAATAAAATTAAAAAAGAAAGAAGATAAATTTAGACGCAACTGCCGTCTTATAGTTTAAAAAATTAAAATAAAATAAAAATAATTAATTAACTTCTATAGAAATATATAAAAAAATAAAGGAAAAATTCTTTCTTTGTAAAACTTACCAGGTGTGTAAATATGAAACCGGAATTTTTCAAATAGCAAATAATAGTTGATTGTGTAAAAATGATACATACTTTTTTATTCGAAGTACTGTCCTTCGCTATCTATGCATTTTTCCCATCATTCAGGCAATTTGTGGATTCCCCGCCAAAATAATGCTTCCTCTTCTGAGTCAAACCAATCACTTAACCAATTTCGTACATTTTCATAAGAAGTGAAGCGCTGCTCAGCTAGTGCGTGTCCCATCGATGCAAATAGGTGGTAATTGGATGGGGCCAAATCTGGTGAATAAGTCGCATGCGGAAGAATTTACCAACCAAACACTTGGATCGTTTCATTGGTCCGTTTAGCCGAATGTGATGGGGCATTGTCATGGAGCCGGTTTCATATTTACACACCTGGTAATATTAGAACTTAGCTGTGTAGGCAAAGGATCTTTGCCTGCTATAATCCCTCGCAGCTCACTACAATAGATGTTTCTTCTACCACTGTCAACACAGAAACAGTCCCCGATCGTTATCCTTTACCTAATATAGAAGACCTTTTATGGAAACTTGGTAAAGCCACCATATTTACCGCAATGGATCTGTGCTCCGGATTTCATCAAATAAAAGTTCGTAAAGGTTCAATCTATAAAACCGCATTTAGCACTGATCAAGGGCATTTCGAGTTCCTGAGAATGCCGTTCGGACTATGTAATGCCCCAGCCACATTTCAAAGAGCAATAAACATCATATTCGCAGGCGTACCGCATGTTCTTGTATATATGGACGATATAGTTATATTTTCGGAAACATTCGAGGACCATTTAAAACACCTGAAGACAGTATTAGATAAATTAAAATGGCATAATCTCAAGATACAGCTCGATAAGACTGAGTTCTGTAAAAGAGAACTCTTATTTTTGGGCCACATTATCAGCGAAAGGGGAATTGAACCGAATCCGGATAAAGTCAAAGCTGCAAAGGACTTTAAATTACCTAAAACGGAAAAAGAAATTAAAAGTTTCCTTGGATTAACCGGATTTTACCGGAAGATGATTCCTAACTACGCTAAAATAGCCGCGCCCATGACGAGATGCCTGAGAAATGGAGAAAGTGAGATAGACCCCGAATCTTATAGAGAAGCCTTTGAACATTAAAAAAAAACTTGGTCTGTAGCAGTCCTGTTATCCAAGTCCCCGATTTTGAAAAAGATTTTTATCTAACGAAGGATTCATCGAACTATGCGGTAGGGGCGGTGCTCTCTCAAAAGAAAAACGGCAAGGAACTTCCAGTGTGCTACGCGTCCAGAACGCTCAATAAAGCTGAACAGAATTATTCGAATACCGAGAAAGAATGCTTAGCGATCATATGGGCTTGCAATCATTTCAGGCCTTATCTCTACGCTAGAAAGTTCTACATTTACACAGACCACAAGCCTCTCGAGTATCTCAAGACATGCAAAACTCAAAATGCAATGCTCATCAGATGGAAATTGCTGCTCGAAGATTTCGAATATGATATCAAGCACATCCAGGGTAAGGCAAACAAAGTTGCTGACCACTTGTCGCGACACCCTGTAGACAAGCATGTTGCAGATAAGCCCGAGACACGTGAGACACCCGAATACGGTATGTTCCATATCAATGAAGACGATGAGTCATCCCTAGCTACCCAACACTCAGCTGAGTCTTCAGGTAATAGGATCCTTATCGTTGATGACGACCAAAGACTTGTCAACGTAGAAAAAAAAAACAGATAGTAGTTATCAAGGGGTTTAATGACATCAGGGTCGAAAAGGTCTTTAATAAAAATAGAACGACACTAGAACATACGTACCCATTTAACCAAAATGAAGAGCAGGTAGAATTCAAAGTTTTAGAAATATTGAAACCAAACACCACGTATGGCATTTATTGCTTGCCTAAAATAAAAACAACAGATAGCAAGATAAACTGGTACGAAGGTTTATATAATAAATTAACGGAAATTATCCGAGAAAAATTTCCAACCAATAGAATAAAAAAGTATTCATTGCTGTTACCTGATGTAACCGACAAAAACGAGCAAAAACAACTGATTTTAACTGATCAAAATATTGGTAAATCGTGCCACAGGGGCATCAATGAAACATATTTAAAGTTAAAAACAAAATATCATTGGCCGAACATGAAAGACCATATTACCGACATCATTAACGAGCGTGATACTTAACAACAAAATAAAATATGATAGACGACCCATCAAACCCAAACTCATGATTACACCAACATCCAAAAAACCCTTTGATTCAATCTTGATGGACACTCTACATATGAGAGGTTACTACATCTATATAATAGCCGACACGTTCTCCAAGAAGTTATTTACAAGATATACTGAAACAGCAAATGCTGTCGAGTCAATGAAAACGCTCAGAAAATATTTGGTCCATTTTCCAAAACCTTTGATAATCACAACAGATAATGGACGTGAATACGATAATAATTTATTTAGAGATTTTTTAAAATACCTAGGTGTTGAGAAACACGAAACAACGCCGAACCACCCCAACTCGTTAGGATTACTTAATAGAGCAAGTTCGACATTGCTCGACTTAATTGAAATTATCAATACACAATCAACCGCATCAGTAGGGACAATATGGCGATTCTGGGGCACTTTGGAGGCAACCTCCCTGACTGTTATCCTGTATGTGTAAGATTATGTTACTCTTACAAAGCAGTACATCCCAAAGAGGTAAGTTTGTTACTTTTTAAAACAGCTAAAGATCGCATGGCCTGACCTTGAGCGTGCCGTAGTAGGGTGTGCGTGACCCTGAGGTCATTGTCCGTTCTAGTATAGTGTGTTGTACTAGGACGAGTGGTGTCCTTGGGCGGTTCTGGACCAATTTGGTGGCAACCTCCCTGACTGTTATCCAACATGTGTAAGGTTATGTTACTCTATTAGCCCTTAACTACTCAACCTCCCTGACTGTTATTCAATATGTTTAAGGTTATGTTACTCTTACAAAGCAGTACGTTACAAAGAGATAAGTTTGTTACTCATTTAAAATAGTAGATGTAAGGTTATGTTACTCTTATAAAGCAGTAGGTCACAATGAGGTTAGTTTGTTACTCTATTAAAACAGCAGGTGTAAGGTTATGTTACTCTTTTAGCCCTTAACTACTCACCCGAATAACTGAGAACGAAAATAACTGATATACTCGTAAGAAAAATAGTAAGAAGAAGAACACTTGAGAAAATTCTAAATCGCGATTTCAAGGAGCGCAGATGTTGCCTTAGTGAAAGCTGAAGCTACTACGAGTATATACGTTAGCGACTCGATGGGAATCCTCGAAGCTGATTGGCTGCTACTCCCTCCAACCACTCTCTTAGTACCATATGTTACTCTTACAAAGCAGTATGTCATAAAGAGGCAAGTTTGTTACTTTTTCAAAACAGCTAAACATCGCATGGACCTTGAGCTTGTAACCGGGCGGGAGGGGGTGTCCCTGGGCGGGTCTGGGTCAATTTTGGAGGCAACCTCCCTAACTGTTATCCTGTATGTGTAAGGTTATCTTACTCTTCCAAGCAGTATGTCACAATGAGGCAAGTTTGTTCCTCTTTCAAAACACTAAATTACAAGTAAATGCTAACCCAGCTTCTATAAAGTGGGTACCCTTAATTGGAAAATTATGGGGGGAAAACCTGACGGTTGAGCGAGATCACGGTCAAATCACCTCCCTGCACGACCGCTGACCAACAAACAGTACTCTTCCTTACATAGTACTGAACCCAAGACCCTTCATGGGTTGTAGTGGTACAGGTTTTTTCTTTTTTCATTTTGTTTAAGATATTTCTTTAGTCTTACAGTTCCTGCATCCCAAAAGTTTGTTACTTTTTGAATAGGAAGATGTAAGGTTATGTTATTCTTACAACTCTCCAATGTTTACCTCTTCTTAATCCTGTTTTCTTTGTGCTTCCCTCTACTCCTTAAGTAGGGTGGAGCTTGTTATACTTTAACCATTACACACTTTAGAGTGTACTACTATACCTTAACCACCTAATTTGATAAATAAATCAGAATAGAATAGATTAAAATAATGTTTTTATTTATAATATTATATACATACTTTTTAAAACAGGTTATTTTGTGAACATAATTAGGGCTCGGTCTCTTGACCCTTAGCTGAGATTGGTACTAATAATTAGAATTTTACAAAGCCTTTCCAGTGAAACATTTCATCAAATTCTTTAATCGATATTATATTATTATATATTAAGTTTATTTGATCTGTTCCTATACAAGCTTTTTACAAGAGTTCATACATAGATCAGAATAGAATAATGTTATATCATATATGTACATTCTTTTTAAAACAGGTTGTTTTGTGAACATAATTACGGCTCGGTCTCTTGAGCCTTAGCTGAGATTGGTACTAATAATTAGAATTTTACAAAGCCTTTCCAGTGAAACATTACATTAAATTCTTAAATCTATATTATATTTAATAAATATTTAATATATTAAGTTTATTTTATCTGTTCCTATCCAAGCTTTTTACAAGAGGTCATACATACATCAGAATAGAATAATGTTATAACATATACATTCTTTTTAAAACAGGTTGTTTTGTGAACATAATTACGGCTCGGTCTCTTGACCGTTATAGCTGAGATTGGTTACTATTTACTAATAATTAGAATTTTACAAAGCCTTTCCAGTGAAACATTACATTAAATTCTAAAATCTATATTATATTTAATAAATATTTAACATATATTAAGTTTATTTTATCTGTTCCTATACAAGCTTTTTACAAGGGTTCATAAATAAATCAGAATAGAATAGACTAAAATAATGTCTTTATTTATAATATTATATACATTCTTTTTAAGACAGGTATGTAATTACTGTGTATCCAGGATCAGAGTAATAGGCCTCATGCAATCCTGGCAGTTATGCATCATCTGGTCATTGATTTCCTCATCTGTTCAAAATAAACACAGTTATTAGGAATGTTTGTCATTTAAACTAATTCCACCCAACAAAGAATAAAAATCTATATAAAAAAAATAAATTTAATTTGTGGGATATAATATTATTTTATGACAGGCGCTAAATTTATAAAAAAAAAAAAAAAAAAAATTAACATGTATCAAACCAGAGGCCTATAAAGATAGGAGGCAGATCTGTAAATGCCAAGGCAGTTCGTTGGCTATTATTGAAAACTAGGTTATGTTGGAAAATGTATAAATTAAACACAACTGATATATCATAGAAATATGACAGATCACAGATGAGGTTAGCATCATTATATACGTATCCGTTTTTTTCCCTAAAACCTTTAAATTTTTAAATAAAATCTAAGAGGTTTGATGTAAATTAGATGAAACCACGAAAAAGAATAGATGAAACCACGAAGAAAGAATCTTTGTAATATCTTATCAATTGACGGAATAATAAATTGATAGCTAATTATGACTATAAATGAATATCCATATACATACATTAATTATGTAGGAATAAAGAACATGTATAAAATAAATTAATATGATTGTAAAATTATTATTAATAAGTATGTTTATATGTATACACCATTGATATATATGTATATACCATTCAAATTTTATAACAACTCACAACAATAACAATATTAATAAATCAAAGTAATACTCACCATTTGGTTGAAATGATGTTAGAAAACTTGTTAAATAATTATTAATTTGCTGTAGTTCCAGCAAAATGTGGGTACTAATAAGATTACCCAAAAACCGGTGCATATAATCATTATGAGGATCCATGTTAATCCTTGACTGTAAATTTGTAAAGGTATTGATATTAGCTAGTAAAAAATTACTAAGAAAATTAGAATTAATTTATAAACATGAGTGCTAAATGTGTTATCAAAACACCACTATCACTTGAACAACATTGAAAACAACTGTTGAAATTTCATGCCTGAAAGTATGCATCTGAATTATCAAAACTAAACCATCAAGTGTAATTATAAACTACAATCTAGATAATAATTATAACCTTCTATTTAATTTTTACCAAAACCTTTTTTTTTTTTTTTTTTATACCATAGGGAATAAGTGAACTGTGTCGATAAATGAAACGTTTTTAGTATATTAAATTAATTTTGAAAAGTAAACAGTCGACTATTATCAAAGCAATTTCGATTATATCCACTGATAGTAAAACTTGTTCAATAATGAATAATATGAGGCAGCTTTAATGGAATCGCCTACGATAGCAACAAAAACCTATCAACACTCTAGAACAATGAAAACTATATATATTTATATATTAAGATTTATGATTTATGGAATGTTCAGAGTATCTGCGCATTCATAAAGTGAAATAGGCGTATGATAAAAACATTCAGACTGTTCATGTTGCTGTTAAATATAGTTATAAATGCTATTTCTTGTTTGATGATATCTGAAATATTACAATGGTGAAATAACATTACCAATAGCATTATCAATAGGTGGACTATTTAGGGATCACAAAGGCTGGGATATTAAAATATTGAGTAATCACACATCTATAAAGTGGTTCGTTATTAGCTAGACCATAATTTAGAAACGACATAATTTAAATTATACTCACTTTATGGAGAGGTGTACCTACACTGATCTCTGGCTTCCTATGTGCAGTCTGCATCTTTATATTTAAAAAAACGACTAATGGAATCCCTGTCAGAATTTCTGAATGTAGGAACGGCATCCTATCGAATTGATAAGGTGTAATGCAATAGCTTACGTATCATATTCATTTAAATTATCCTATCGTTGCCAATGTCATTATTTAAAAATGAAATATTAATATTTAATGCAGAAAATTATAGTTTAATCGAATATTGGTTATTTAAAATTATTATATTGCTAATTTAATCATAAAATTTTATGAATTATTATCGTATAACAGCTATTATTATACTTCTGATAATAGCAGAAGTATATCTCACCATTAGAATACCAGATATACTTCTAGTATCTATTTTAATCAATTGTATGTTAAAATAACAAAATATGAGCCTGATAAATAATTTCAGCTGCATATCACTCAAGAAGTTATTCTACAGTTCCCTCCCCAAATCAATAAATAAATAATAATACAGAAAAAACTTCTGTATTTTCATAACTTTTAAGCGGTCATGCAAGGAGGTGATTTGACCGTGATCTCGCTCAACCGTCAGGTTTCCCCCCCATAATTTTCCAATTAAGGGTACCCACTTTATAGAGGCTGGGTTAGCATTTACTTGTAATTTAGTGTTTTGAAAGAGGAACAAACTTGCCTCGTGACATACTGCTTGTAAGAGTAAGATAACCTTACACATACAGGATAACAGTTAGGGAGGTTGCCTCCAAAATTGACCCAGACCCGCCCAGGGACACCCCCTCCCGCCCGGTTACAAGCTCAAGGTCCATGCGATGTTTAGCTGTTTTGAAAAAGTAACAAACTTGCCTCTTTATGACATACTGCTTTGTAAGAGTAACATATGATACTAAGAGAGTAGTTGGAGGGAGTAGCAGCCAATCAGCTTCGAGGATTCCCATCGAGTCGCTGACGTATATACTCGTAGTAGCTTCAGCTTTCACTAAGGCAACATCTGCGCTCCTTGAAATCGCGATTTAGAATTTTCTCAAGTGTTCTTCTTCTTACTATTTTTCTTACGAGTATATCAGTTATTTTCGTTCTCAGTTATTCGGGTGAGTAGTTAAGGGCTAAAAGAGTAACATAACCTTACACCTGCTGTTTTAATAGAGTAACAAACTAACCTCATTGTGACCTACTGCTTTATAAGAGTAACATAACCTTACATCTACTATTTTAAATGAGTAACAAACTTATCTCTTTGTAACGTACTGCTTTGTAAGAGTAACATAACCTTAAACATATTGCATATTGGATAACAGTCAGGGAGTTTGAGTAGTTAAGGGCTAAAAGAGTAACATAACCTTACACATATTGGATAACAGTCAGGGAGGTTGCCACCAAATTGGTCCAGAACCGCCCAAGGACACCCCTCGTCCTAGTACAACACACTATACTAGAACGGACAATGACCTCAGGGTCACACACACCCTACTACGGCACGCTCAAGGTCAAGCCATGCGATGTTTAGCTGTTTTAAAAAGTAACAAGCTTACCTCTTTGGGATGTACTGCTTTGGAAGAGTAACATAACCTTACACATACAGGATAACAGTCAGGGAGGTTGCCTCCAAAGTGCTCCAGAATCGCCATATTGTTCCTACTCGCATCTGAAGAGGAAAAATTAGAAATGGCGACTATTGCTTATAATAACTCCGTGAACCAAAATTTAAAATTAAGCCCCAATGAAATCACGTTTGGGATAAGTAGGGAAAATTACAACGGCAATCCAGCAGTTCAAGAATATTATGAAAAACTAAAAACAACTCGAGAAGCTATCAAAGCAAATATTGAAAGGAACAAAGAAAAATACATTGAAAAGATAAACGAATCAAGGGAAAACGTACCGGATTTACCAGAAAACGTTTATATAAGAAAGCCAAGCTCGAATAAGAAGGACGTAAAATATCAAAAGGGGAAACAGTTGAACGGGAAATTTGAATCGTTAAAAGGGAAAAAGAAAAAATTACACCCAAGTCAGATCAAAAGACCCAAGGGGAAGAAAAAAGATCCACAAGCCGAAAAACAAAACGATTGTCTTGCTGCAATGTGTACGCCCAGAAATTAAATGAAGAAATCGAAAAAAGGATTCAAGACCTTAGGGTTAACCCCAATAATCTTCCTGTTGCAGATTTTGAAGATGGAGGTCTTTTCCAAGTTTCTTCCGATCTTGGTTCTCCTGGCTCCGATCCTCCAAATAGAAATGTTGAAAATCCAGACGCTGTCGAATGGCCCTGGAGCTTCGATCATTCAGATGAACTCCTCGTATGTGATGACGGAATGGTACACTTTTCTACATTATAAAAATTTATCGAACCTGAATGAGGAAGTCGCCACCATGAAAAAACACATAGACACCTTGAAAAGTGACAAAGAGTTTAAAATGCTTCATCAAATATTAGAAAAAAGGTATAATAGAGTCTTAGACAAAATCACCCACCTTATCAGGCGCAAACACATAAATAGAGAAAAACGTGGAATTTTTTTTTGGAATGGGATCGGTTTTGCCTTAAAGTGGGTCACAGGCACTATGGATTCCAGCGATCGTGAAAAATACGACGCGCTCCTACAAAAAGTTGAAAACAATTTATATCACATAAAACACAATGAAGAAGCGAGACTTAGTCTCAACCGAAAGCTTACGAATGAGCTCAACAAAGATATTATAATCCTAAACAATTTAAAAAATAACATTGAAACAAACAATAGGATTTTAGATACAACACTTACCAAATTATCATACCACGATCTTTTAGCCTATTTAACTCTTATTGAGACCCATCTGCAAGAAACAGAGGATGCGCTAGAACAATGTAAAATCGGCATTACTCACCCTAGTATTTTATCGTATGACGAAATTAAAATTCCGTATAAAACTTTATTAAACAAAGATGTTCAATTAAATTGGTTATTGAGCAAAGCAATTTGTTCAATGTCAGACTCAGGAATGATTTATTTTTTCATTAAATTACCTTTAAAGGTTGCCCCTTCGACTACTTTTTATTAGTTATCATACCCAATAATTCATGAGGAAAAATTTGTAACCATTCCAGTGGAAAATTCATTATTAGTAAGACATAATAACCAATTCTATAAAGGAAAATGTTTCAAATATAATTCTAATTTCTTCTGTAATCAAAAAGCTATTAGTTTAGTTGAAGATAAATGTACCTGAGAAATAAGTAATAATTTAGAATTAGAGCACTGTAAAATTATAGGGATCAACCTAAAACCATTTATTAAACTTATACCTTATATTATCTTGACAGACTGCTTTAATTTATTTGTAATAATGAAACAATGGTATCCTATTACAGCCTCATGCAATATATATTTTCTAACATTCCTTTAATTTGGTGGACGTTTCGGACTATCGTGTCCATATTCATCACCTGCATAGTGTACAATTGGTTTTAGTATTTTTCTTATACAGTTATAAACAATAAAAATTAAAGTACCATTATAAATACAAAGATATAGTTAAAATAGATATGAACATGACATATAGGTATGGCAAGTGTCAATTTTAAAGGGTTACTTAAATAAATACATAAGAATCAATAAATAACAATAGAACAAAAATAAAAATAAAATGGTAACAATGCTCACCAACCTTCTCGTTTTGGATATTAAAAAATTAATATTCTAATAGAATTTGTCATTATTACATGTTAATGGATGTTTGACCTGTGGGGGGGGGGGGGGGTCTGCTATCGTTTTTAATCCTGGTGCTGCTATATCCTATTTATTATTGCATAATAGTGTTTGCTTATTATTTCAGAGTCCTTTTTATAGTTAACCAGTTCTATTTCATTCTTTTTGATATAAAGGGATTCAATAATGTTTCTTTTAATTGTATTGCTTTCCCTATGTAGAATCTGTGCATTTTCGAAGTTAATTTTGTGTTTTTGTATTTTTTTTTTAGTGTAGTGAAATGGCTGTATTGGTTTTGGAGGATTCTTTGATGTTATTTTTATGGTTGTAA
Source organism: Aelia acuminata (assembly GCA_911387785.2). Taxonomy (NCBI): domain Eukaryota; kingdom Metazoa; phylum Arthropoda; class Insecta; order Hemiptera; family Pentatomidae; genus Aelia; species Aelia acuminata. The sequence continues at coordinate 61,264,673 of OU426980.1, read as the reverse complement.
ATTCGTGTTTTTAGATTAGTTGAAGTATTGCCTATATATGATTTATTGCAGTCATTACATGGAATTCTATAAATTAGATCTTTTTGTTCAGCTGTTGGGATTTTATCTTTTGTTTTGGTTGTGATATTTTTGATTTTATTGATGGGTTTGAAGGATATAAAGTTGTCTGTTCTGTTGTATTCTATTAGTGTTTTTTTGATGAGTTGTGATAATTTATTAATGTATGTTAGAGAGCTATGTCTGATGTAGGGTTTACTATTTTGATTAATTGGTGGTGCTTCCTTTGTTATATCAGTAATATCTGGGTTAGAATTTTTATTATTGAGAGTTTCAAAGAATTTATCTATTGTTTTTTGGGTTGGGTTTAAGTTAGGTTTAATAATGTTACATTGGTGTATCAGGCCCCCCTCAGCTTGGTTCGGTATGTTTATTTGTTGAGAATTATTTAGGTTAAGAGTTGTATGCCAGATTTTATTAATTAAGTTGTAAGGGTATAGGCGGGCGCAAGCGACGGTGCTGCTTCTGCGACGGCGCTGCAGGAACTAGAGAAACGGGGATAAAAGCGGGGCCATTACCTGGGATTCATAGGTTTTTTTGGCGTTTTTAATTTATTTTTCGATAATTAAAACCCGATTGAGCAAAAGACCATTTGAAAAATATGTAATAGGTATTGCTCGGTCCCTCAGTGTTCAATTAGAAAATCAAAAGACGTGTCATTCCCTTTTATTTCCAAAAAATAAAAAGCTTCTTAAAGAGTGGATTGTAAAATTAAGAATAGATACTGTTTCGAAACATATGACGATATGTAGTCTTTATTTTAAAGAAAGAGACTATATTTATCCAGGTAAATATTAGTATTTGACATTTTATTATTCCAAAATGCTAGTTTTATGCAAATAACATTGAGACTACAGTGTCATAGATTTGTTTTTCTTTTTTAATTTTCACCATTTTTCTATTGCATCCGTTGTGCTTAATTGTTCCATGTTTTCAATGCGAAGCCTGAAAGTTTTGACAAATAAATAAATAATATGACAAAGAATCTAAGCTGTCATAACAATGATTGTGTGAACAGGTAATTAATGTTATTACTAACCGAAAAACGTCGAGTAAAGTTACAATGATGTGTTTGCATTTACCAGAACTACCAGCTTTACACGTACAATGACAAGAAAATTGCTTATTATTATTAATAAATTTTATTTCCACTTTTATTTGATGGGGCAGTCCTTTAAGATTGCTAGTTTAAAGGCACGAGGCTTGTAAAATAACTGTTTTTTTATTTTTAGATGTTATTCCACATGTAAATATGTGGTTTGCATCAAGAATAGCCTGCTCTTCAATTAATGGTCTTTTAAAATTACCAATTATCTCTATCACATCAACTAAGTCTAACACCGTTCTTTCCGACATTTTGCAAAACTATTAGCGCACCCTATAGTCGATTGCGCCCGCCTATAGGTTATCTAAAAAATTTTTTGTGTATTTGACTTTTTATTTTTTTGAGGTATATATGGTCTGATAGTTCTAAAGCTTTACCTATTGTGTTTTCAAGAATATTAATTTTATGTTGGAATGGGTGGTTTGAGTGGAAGTTTAGTATGATGTTTGCTGTGTTTTCTTTTTTGTACTATTTTGTAGTGAGTTTATTATTGTTCCTATGGATAGTTAAATCTAAGTAATTTAATTGTTTATTATTTTCCAATTCAGCAGTAAATGTTATTCTACTATTAATATTATTCAGTGCTTTAAGAAAAATAGGATGGACATTTTTGTCAATGATTATGAAAAGATCATCAATGTATTTGAATATAATACTTGGGGTGTGATTCGTTTCGTTTATTGCTCTATTGAGTATGTGGTTTAGAACTATGCCAGATAAGTTGGTGGATAGTCTTCCACCCATTGGTAAACCCTTTGTATGCTTGAATAGTTCATTGTTATCCATTATCCGTGCATATTTTTATGTCTTCTATAAACAATGTTTTACTTTTAATATTTGTGTATGGTTCGATGAGGTACCAATTTTTATTGATTATTTCAAAAACCAATTTCAAAGGAACATTCGTAAATAGAGATTTTACATCATAACTAGCTAATATTTCATTTGCTTTAATGCTGTTTTTTAGAGTCAGTTTTTCTTTGAGTTCTATTGCATTGATTATATCAAAAGGGTTATTTTTGTTAAAATGATCTAAGGATTTATTTAGGAATTTTGCAAGTGCAACAGGGGTCCATTGGTTCCATCAACTATGGGTCTGAGTAGTTGGTTGTCTTTATGTAATTTAATAATTCCATGTATTCTAGGCAAGGTAGAGTAATTATTTATTAATTTCTTCTTATCTTCTTTTTTAATGAAATTATATTTAACTAATTTATCTACATACTTATTAATCGTTTTGTGTATATCTTTTATCGGATTATTTCTGACTTTTTTGTAATTATTTTTATCAGCTAGTAAATCATTCATTTTTTCTTCATAGGTATCTTTATACATGATGACTAGTTTCTTAGTTTTATCCGATTTAATTAGTATGATTTTGGGATTACTTTTAAAGAATTCTTTAGTTTCTTTTATATTTTGATTAATTAGCTTAGTCAATTTGTCATAGTGTGTTGTATATTTGTGTTTATTAAGAAAATTAAGAATGTGTTTGCTGACATTGTTTCTGATTGCATTTTTGTGATTATCAGATATATTTTCATTATTTAATATATATTCTATATCAGCTAATAGGTTAATGATGGTAGTTTTATTATTAGTAGGAAATAAATTAAATGTATCGCCTAGGCTTAGAAAGTTGATTATACTGTTAGGTATAGAAATTTTGGTCAGATTTTCAACTCTATTACATTTGTAATAACTTTGATATTTATTTATTGCATTCATTAAATGGTTTTTTATTTGAAGATTTTCATGTATATTTTTAGATGATAATGTTGTTTTGTTTATGTTTGAGTTATTGGAGTATGGGTTTTTAATTATATTACAATTTATCATTTTAGCTGTTTTGTGTTGGATATTTTCAAGTTTAAGATCAATGAGCTAATTGTATGATTTTTGAAATAAGGTATTAAATTTGTTATATAGACCTTCATTTAGTTCTTTTAAGTTATCCATAATTTTATTTAACCTATTTTTATTAACTCTTATTAGCCAATTTGCTTGTTCTTTATCTAGAGAAATCATATTTTTTCCAATGTTATTGAAAATGTCACTATGTTTGTGATATGTCAGAAAATTTCAAGCTGAGGGGGGCCTGATACACCAATGTAACATTATTAAACCTAACTTAAACCCAACCCAAAAAACATTAGATAAATTCTTTGCAACTCTCAATAATAAAAATTCTAACCCAGATATTACTGATATAACAAAGGAAGCACCACCAATTAATTAAAATAGTAAACCCTACATCAGACATAGCTCTCTAAAATACATTAATAAATTATCACAACTCATCAAAAAAACACTAATAGAATACGACATAACAGGCAACTTAATTCTTTACTTCAAACCCAATTAATTATTTACTTCAAACCCGTCAATAAAATCAAAAATATCAGAACCAAAACAAAAGATAAAATCCCAACAGCTGAACAAAAAGATCTAATTTATAGAATTCCATGTAATGACTGCAATAAATCATATATAGGCAATACTTCAACTAATCTAAAAACAAGAATTTACAACCATAAAAATAACATCAAAGAATCCTCCAAAACCAATACAGCCCTTTCACTACACTCAAAAAAAAAAAAAAAAAAATAAATAAATAATTAAACACCAAATTAACTTCGAAAATGCACAGAATATCAAAAAGAATGAAATAGAACTGGTTAACTAGAAAAAGGACTCTGAAATAGTAAGCAAACACTATTATGCAACAATAAATGGGATATAGCAGCACCAGGATTAAAAAGATAGCAGACCCCCCACAGGTCAAACATCCATTAACATGTAATAATGACAAATTCTATTAGAATATTAAATTTTTAATATCCAAAACGAGAAGGTTGGTGAGCATTGTTACCATTTTATTATTATTTTATTTATTTTTGTTCTATTGTTATTTATTGATTCTTATGTATTTATTTAAGTAACCCTTTAAAATTGACACTTGACATACCTATATGTCATGTTCATATCTATTTTAACTATATCTTTGTATTTATAATGGTACTTTAATTTTTATTGTTTATAACTGTATAAGAAAAATACTAAAATCAATTGTACACTATGCAGGTGATGAATATGGACACGATAGTCCGAAACGTCCACCAAATTAAAGGAATGCTAGAAAATATATATTGCATGAGGCTGTTATAGGATACCATTGTTTCATTACTAATACGTTATATTAATCAATATCTTACGTTTAGATTATCTACAATTGAAACAAATATGTCACAAGTTATGTTATATCATTTACCAACCACCAGTTTGTTAAATCTTGAAAAAGACGAAATATTTGTAAATAAATCTATAGCAATCCAATATGAAGAACATGTAAATATTCCTATAATATCCACACATAATATCAATAATGTTGTTCTCACCAATTATAGCTATGATCAAATAAATACATTAGATTTAGGAACTTTGAAAATAGAAACATTAGAAGATTACTCTGTATATACTTATGTAGATATTATGAATTATGTAACAATGATTTTATGTATATATCTTTTTATTCATCATATTTTATTATATTATTATAAATTTAAGACTAAGAACCCCACCATACCTTTAACAAATATTGTAACACCTGACCGATCGCCTACTACCAATCCTGTTGAACAACTCTTCCATGATGCTCGGTCCTGAGCATGGTTTTCCTACCTTGCCGAAAAACTAAATTCCTAGTTCGGAGGTCCTCACTTTTCTAAGGAGGGAATAGTTATGGCAGCGAACACTGCTGACTTTACACTTTGAGCCTCCCCCCTCTCCTTTACCTATATATATTCCCATAAATCCTAGGCTTAAGCAGAGTGTTGTACCAGTAGCATGTAGCTTGTCATTGTAGCCATTGTACTTTTTGTTTTCAATAAAGTTTTTTTTTCTCTCCCGTCGAGTTTCATAAATTAGTCTCCCTTCTTATGTGTTGGAAAGACATTAGCTATAGTCCATTCTACTGGCATAGCTTCCCTTTCCAGATAGACATCATAAATTCATGCGGAGCTTTCTTGAGTTCTTCTACTCCACACCTTAGCAACTCTGAGAGAATTCCATCCAGACCTGGCGCCTTCCCATTTTTCAATTTCCTCAGGGCGTTTTCAATTCCATCCTCTTCGAAGGGTTCCATACAGTGCAATGGAGCTTCATCCATTACATCAGCTTCCCTGGCCACCGTTCCTCTGTTTGATGTTTCATTGAAGTGTTGGGCCCTTTTTTCAGGAGATAATCTTGTGTCTTAAGAGAGTTCCATCTGCAGTTACTCTGACTTTGAAAGCTACCCTTCTCCCATTTATTCTTTGAAGGATCAGCAGACTTTCATTTTTAGTGGACAGTTCCTCCACGTTCTTTCACTCTTATATTTCTGCGGAAGAGTCTATTCTCCTCGCGTTTTTTACTCATATATGTTTCTTTGGAAAGCCTGTTAGGACGACGCTATACCGTCTTTTGGCAAGATGCGTTCTTTAAGTTTGCTGCTTGAAGACCCTCCGCATCAAACCATGAGGGTCCTCTAACTTTAGCCTGGTACCCAAGGAATTCCTCTGCTGCCAGCTTCATTGCACAGCTTGTTGCCACGAATTTTGGCAGTCCGGGTTCTTCAATTTAGCTGTATCAGTCCTCTTATTTAGTTGTTGGCGGTGATTTCTAGCTAGTCAATGCGTGAACTAACCTCGACTATGCTCTGATAGTGATCCGTGTCCATATTTGTTCCTCTATAGTTTTGTAAGAATAAGTTATAATATTGGCAATACTTTTCAAAATATATTGTTTTGAATGTGTAGTACTATTGTACACATTCAAATATAAACTAGTATACATCATGTGTTGGAGAATGGGATTTCGAAGGAGAGCAGTAGCAAGAAATATGTTGATGAAAAGATCATCAGAGAATGGAAGATCATCAAGCTACTAATTCTATTGAATAATAACGTCAATATCTAAAACAATATTTGATGGGGGGGGGGGGGGTAGGTAAAATCAGATAAGGTAGACATGCTGATGACGGTAAATTGAAAAAAAAAAAAACCTAGGCTCACGTATATTTTGGTGTTTTATATGTAAATTATTAATGAGAATAAAATAAAGAAGTAATAAAACGATTTCAGGGAGATTTATTGTGAGAAGAATGATAATCAAGTGGATATAATCAATTGAGGGATCGGTTACTTATAATGATAACTCAGCTCGGAGGTTCTTTGCTAATCCGGCTCTATCGGCTAAGATCTCCAGAGATTAATAAAAAGATTAATCACTATTTTTGATATGATTCGCTTCCAGTCCCCTATTGAAAACGAAAAATTTCTACAATTTTAAAAAGAGCGTCTTGTAAATGTCGCACACAATATTCAAAACACTGTTTCAGTCGAATTCATGGACGTCCGCAGGAGGGTGGCAGGGGAGGACAGTTGTTGAACTTGAGATAATCCCATATGAAGTAACCAAGAGTGGCTAAATCAGGTGAGCGCGAATACCAGTTCACATCCCCTCGCTTCTCCATGCAAGATTCCATCAGTATTCAGGGGAAGGCTGCTCTAAAAACATCATGGAGATCCCTTAGGTTTGGGATGTGTCATCATTTTGTTGAAATTGCGATGTCGCTTGTTTAATTAAATTAATAGGGGTTAGTAAAAAGGTCAATTATGTGTGTGGGTCACATCACAAAATCACACTTTTTCCTGATTCATCTTTTGTCCAGAACGCAGAACAGACATACAAACTTTTCCAACATTTTCGTGTAGGTCATTTCCTTCTTTTGAGAAATTCTTGGTTTTTTTAAATCTATCCACAATAAAACACATCTTGGATTAAAACCGAAGGGTACGTTGCTCTGCAATTATTGAATGACCTTTAGATAAAAGTTGATAATTGATTCTGCTTAGTGCGTTATTTTTCTGTTATCTGTCAGTTATAATAATAGTTATAATTATATAATAGTTTTCTTTGAATTATTTGTTGAAGAAATGGTGAACGATAATTCTTCGAGGAACTGTGTTTCCTATATTTACACTGTCACTAACATACATTTAATTTTTTTATTTTTTATTAACAGATAAAGAAATCAGAGGATCTTGATATGTGTGTTTTTCTTGAGGACCAACCAGGGGAAACAGAAGAAAAAAATGAAAATTCAGAAAGAACAAGCAAAAACCTAGTATTACCTGTAGTTTTGGAAAGAGAGATTAGAATTCCTACTAATACTCAATCATTAGGTATGCATATTTAGTTATATTAAATATGTAATATTTGTTGATGAATGGTTTTAGGACATGAATAAACTCATACCATTGAAATAAATATATGCTTTACTTGAAATAAATCTTTAATATTGGATCAACATTAATTATTTTCTGTTAAGGGCCCAACATTCCCAATTCCCTGGTCGGGGAGGGGGGGGGGGAGTATGCCCTCCCTATTAGTAGTTTGTAAGTAAAGCAGGAATTTCAGTGATCAACATATTTTAAATATAATAAAGCAAATATTTATTTTCGATTGGTGGTACATTTTTAAACTAAAACACATAAATAGAATATAAAGAAGTAAACAGAACATTTGCCTTGCATATATTTCAAGTCCATCATGTGCCGCCTGCCTTTCTCCCTGCCATCCCGGCCACCTGGGTCCCCTTACTTAGTCCTTAGCCGGACATTGTTTGATGAAGAAAATGAAGAACAGAAAAAATGAGGGAGCACTAGACTCTGCTCACCCAGGGGGGGTCACACTAGGAAGCCCTAGCTTGACTTGATTGGCCACTAGGTGGCGCTATATTGGGCAGCTAGTTCCTATAATTTGTTCAGAGTGCACTGAACATTTTCAAAGAAAAATCTGTTGCAATACAGCCGAGGAAAATTTTTCGGTGCAATGTTTGTTATCTTAGTTGATGAGACCAATGATTGAACTATCGGCTTGAATATTTTTGCACCCGTGATGACTCAGAGAAGAAAGCTTCGAGTAGCCATCTTCCAGCCTCAATAGCTTTTCCCTCTTGTTTAAAACCAGTCATTTCTGTTGAACATTCTTGGGTCTATTTGCGCTTACAGCTGCATAGATACTGTCGGTGTGGACGTTTGAGCAATCGTGATGATGCAAGGGCCATGTTTTGAACTACTTCCAACTTGCTGGTGATCGAGTTTAATCTGTCACCAGCAGCTCATGACCGTAATCTAAAACTGGTCGTCCATAACTTTTATAAGCTGACGCTAAAACATCCTGCCTAACCCCCCCATTTGGCCACATGCTGGGACCACGTTAACCTATTTTTAAGAATAATTCCAAGATAAGAGGCAGCATCTTTCCTTTTTTATTCCCCCTAGTCATATGTTACAGTTACGGCAGGATTTTTGAAGACAATTAGAACAACTTTTGCTTTGTTGTTTTAGGCTTCCATGGTCTGAATCCATTATATGCATTTCTTCTTCACGATTTGACCATGTAACAGGTTTTTTCACTGCCAAGCTTTCACCGATCTTGCTGTGGGCTTCTTCAGGGCCAATACAAGAATGAGAGTGGAGAAAGGGATCACTAACTTATAATCTCCGTCGGAGGCGAAGTCTGTGTTCCCATTGGCTAGCGCCTGAGGGGGCGTGGTCAAGTAGAGGGGGATGTCATCAGCTCTCTGAGATATGTTGTGTTGTCTAATGTTGTTTAGTGCAGGGTACCAGTTTTTGCTAAGACTGTATCCGTCTTCTTTGTTTATATTATAATTTCTATAGCCTCCCTGATGGATCTATGGTGGTAGTTGTCAATCCTAACTATGGCTTTAGTGTCCTCGAAGGCTATAGTGTGTTGTGATGTTGTGAAAGTGTTCTGCTATGGCTGATTTGTCTGTCTGTATTTTCTTAACTGCGGCAATATGTTCTTTCAGTCGTGTGGTGATGTCTGTCCTATGTATTGTTTACCGCATGAGCAAGGGATACTGTAAAGTCCAGGTTTGTTGAGTCCAAGATTGTCCTTTGGATTTGGCAGGATCTGTCCAATTTTCCTGTCTGTGGTGAAAATTGTTTTGATGTTTTTTTTGTAAGTGCTTCTTTTTTCCGATGTGCCTTTTACGTAGGGTATGGCGGCAATGGGCTTCTTTTCTGTTTCATTTTCTTCAGGGTGATGGTTGTTGGTTTTAGATTCTCGTTTAATGAATTCGGAAGTTATGTTTTCGTCTGAGTATCCGTTCTTTTTGAGGGCTGTCTGGATTTTTCTTTTTTCTTTGGTCAATGCTCTGTGTATGAGTGCAGCAATGATCCCTCTTTTTTGTGTTGGATGGTGGTGAGAGTCTGCGTGTAAGTATCTGTCCGTGTGGGTCGGTTTTCTATAAACTGAATGTCCTAGAGCCTTCTTTTCTACTAGTAAGTCCAGGAAAGGTAGCATGTTTTTTTTTTTTTTTTTTTTTTTTTTTTTTTTTTTTTTTTTTTTTTTTTTTTTTTTTTTTTTTTTTGGTTCACCCCTTCTTCGCCGTCTAGGCTATTCGGGGTTTCCCGGGCCAGGGGAGAGGGTGGGGGATTAATGCCGAGTATTATTAAATTTCCCCTGGCTCCGGGTTTTGAACTTGCTATCTTCTGGTTCTCAAATCATCTGTTCGGTTGTCAGTGGCAACGCGTATTTTCTAATGCTTTTAGCCACTCGGCCATCTCGCCACCCAGGAAAGGCAGCTTGTTGTCCTCCTCGGTCTCCATTGTAAACTAAATGTTGGTGTGTATGTGGTTGATATGTTCAAGAAACTCTTCAAGCAATTTTTCTCCGTGCTCCCATATTATAAAGGTGTCGTCTACGTAGCGATACCAAACAGCTGGTTTGAACTTGGCTCTTCTTAGGGCTTCTTCTTCAAAATGTTCCTTGTATAGATCTGCTATGACACGACTTAGTCATGTTCATAGCGCCCCTCGGGCGCTAGCCAATGGGAACACAGACTTCGCCTCCGACGGAGATTATAAGTTAGTGATCCCTTTCTCCACTCTCATTCTTGTATTGGCCCTGAAGAAGCCCTCAGCAAGATCGGTGAAAGCTTGGCAGTGAAAAAACCTGTTACATGGTCAAACCCTGAAGAAGAAATGCATATAACTTTTGCTTTGTTTGCCTGCATTTCATTCTCATTTGCCCAGTTTTAATTTTTCTCAAGAGCCATATTAATGTGGTTTTTCATCACCAGAATGCTGCTCCTTGTGATATAGACGACAAGGTCGTTTGCAAATTGGAGCACTTTTATCCCTGGGATTGTCTTGAGATATTTTGTTAGATCATTTATCATGAAGCAAAAGATCGTCGGACTAAGCCTTGAGCCAAACCATGCAGAGCACCAATCTGAAAATAGCGCCAACGAGTAGAAGATGCATTTAAGTCGCCAAGCATAATTCATTTTTTCCCACTTGGTCTCCTCCCAGTCCAGGATTGACTCGTTTGCTGGAGAAATTTATGCGATGCAGACACGCCTGTTGTAGTTATTTTTCAAAATTTCAATCTCTAACACTTCCATCTTCATTTGCTTCCGAATCTTGAAGTTAACAGTGAGAGATTGGTTGGCTGCCACTAGGATATCAGAAGAATGCGATTGTGCTCGCCGGAGAGAGTAGGTCTGAAAACCCTGGTTCTATAAAACTGTAAGTTATATGCAGCTGCCTCGTTCTCACATATACCATACAACTCGATCAAATATGATATTTTAAATTTCAGAACACTTGTCATGGGTAAGCAAGTCCTCCCAAGTTACTGAATAAAATCTGAAACAGAGAGTTCGTATGGTCCTAAAAAGAACAGTTGTTCTGTTCTTATTCTAGGCATGGATATAATGCTAATCTGGGTGCTACAGATAATTTTGTGATTGTTTATTTTTCTGTGAACACAGGTTTACTGGGAGTACAGATTATTCAGATATTAAAATTATTTTGATTTTCATTCTTAACTAAAATAAAGAAGAACTTAAAACTGTAGTAAATATACTGCTGAATATATAATAATCCAAATATTAATGAGTAATAATGCTTTTGTTGAAAGAAAACATGATACAAAATAAACCACTGATAAATATATTATGGTTATTCATGCAGGAATTGAATTGGAAAGTGTAGTCGATGGGATTAATGGCATGATTATAAAGAAAATTTTACCAAATGGAATTTTAGCAAATAATAAAGAAATTAACATTGGAGATTTTATAACAAGGATTAACAATAAAACATTAAGACATATTTCAGAGTCCCAAGCACTATCTCTTTTAATGCAAGAGGAACAGTTATCAACAGAAGTAAGGTAATAAGAATTTCAGATTAGTTTCCTTAAAGTATGTATTTGATAACCTGATGTTAAAAAATAATATTCATTCACATTTTTTTGTTCAGTAATACATTTTATTATTCTGTTTTACTTGGCCAGATGTACTTTTTTAAATAAATGCTAGTCTGCATATGATGCATGAGTTTTAGTTTATACAGAGTGTTCCAGATAAACCAGCCATATGGAAATCTTTGAAGTAGACTTTGCTTTACCAAAAAAAGAAAAGAAAAAAAGGGCTAACTTCACAATGAAATCGTTTGATTTTCGTTTTTCGATAAACAATTTAGTTCTCGGTCTATCGGGTCCAATCCAATGTTGACTATATAACTACGACAACTCTAAAAAGTGCCTTATAGCATCAAAACAATCCAATTTTCGTGGTATTTCCAGTCAATTATTGAGGAAATTTCTTCACTTCATGACAATATCTTACCTATTTACATATTTTTGTATCTTCGTATCTTCTGCGAAAATCTTCCTTTTCAGAAATTAAATATTACCTTTTTTAAGGCTTTTCGGGTAGAATGCCTTCTATCTTCTGAAATTTCTGATTATATCTCAAGGCAGCTCTTATAATTTTTATTGTACTCCTATAATGAGCAGCATGTCTATTATTTCACTGGGGGTGGGGGTCACATCTTGATTAAGAATCACAGACTGAACAGGTCCTAAATTCTATTCTAAATTTATATTTAATCCATGAACTTTAGACGGTATACCTTTTCTATAGGAATTACTATGCTGTGCCATGGCGGTATTAACTCTGGAAAAAAGTGGAAACTTTTGTTTGTAAAACAAGAGATTAAAAAAAAAAAAAAAAAAATGGACCGTTTTTGGAGCTCTAATAGACCTTATAAATTCTATAAAGCCTTGCACTGTGGATTGTAAATCGATATTTGAGGAAACTATTTAACTACCCAATTTTCTTTTTATTGAGGATATTGTTTTTTTAATGTAAAAGCTAGCCATCCCCAATGTACCCAAGGCCTTCATCAGAGGTTTCTGGTGGAACAACTTCAACAATTTCGGAAGATAATGTGCTTCCTGATTCGTATGTCGATTGAACAATTCTTCTGTCAAAATTGATTGTTGTTCTAAAAATGTTGGTTACAATGAACCCAGAATCATCCATTATTGCTTGGGGATTTTGAGCGCTCTTATTAGATTGTATCAAACCTGGCTTCTTTCCTAACAAAATTAATCTTAACCTATACAATGCATGCAATGGGACAGGTAGTAAAGGCCCCTTTTGATTAGATCTAACTAAACAAGTTCTCAAGACAATCTTGATTTAGACAATATGTTAAAATATATTTCACACCATATTTCTCTTAACATTATTGAATAAAATTAGCAATGCATTGCAGGACATCAAAACTTCCTTTTGAAATACCTGTAGAGTATTTGTGCCTCTACAATGCATTCCACTAATTAACGAGCATGTTTCATTCAAAATTTGGATTTGTTTCTCTAGCTATAAACCATAAACCATTTGGGGTATGATACTTTTTGGTGTGTATACATTCATTAATTCGAATCAGGAGTTTGTATTAGTAAACAGTTAAACTTTTTTTTTTTGAGATTGGTGATGTTTTGTTAAGTAATTAGTTGCTTTTTCTGTGTTGGGAAGGAGTCAGTCTGAACAGTTGGACAGTAAGTTAATTAGTCATACATGTATGCTTAACAAAGACTATTAAAATAGGATTTTGTTTAAGATCTTAAACTCAAGAAAAAAAAATTTATATGGTTTAAAAAATAATTTAATTAAATAATTGATTTATTCGTTACTTTTACGATTTTGTGAGTAATAAGTACTATAAATTATATGTATGTATCCATCTTAATAAACAATAATATTACAACAATACATAAACAATCAATTATATAATTAATCTATTATAACACCCTTATGCCCATAATCTTAAAAAGCTGATTAAGTATTTCTTTTGAAGAAGAAATAGCAATATGTTTTTACTATACAGGAATTATGAAAATATTATCTAATTATTCAACTCATTTTTTATAATTTAGTCATATATATATATATATATATATATATATATATATATATATATATATATATATATATATATATATATATATATATATATATATATGAGAACAACAATTACTACAAAGGTATTGAGAAACCATATACAAGTAGGGGGTGGTAATCCTATTAGCTACTGACCAAACTCTCATTCCATTATCAGTTTCCTACTGCTTTATGATATGTTCACAAGGCTATATTTTGAAACCAGTTTTATTCATTAAAGTTGGTAATTTATTATTTAATTTGAAATATTATTTATATAACTATATAAATTTAATTATTACATGAGACAGATTATTATTGCATAATTTTAAATTATTCTTCTAATCGAAGAATAAATCCATATTGATTATTTCACATTGAAATGTTAAGTTTTTGAATTCCATAACGATCAAGCTAATACATATATTTTTTAAAATTTAATCCGTACCAAATATATATATATATATATATATATATATATATATATATATATATATATATATATGTATATATACAAACATACAGAGTTATATTAAATGTGTATGTCTTTATAAATATATTTTTTTAAAGCTCTTTTATGTTATTGAGTGTTCTTCAGTTTATGTTAAACAACAATGTATTGTAGTTTTCTTGTTATCGAAAAATCCTGCAAAAAATTGTTGTTGGTGCCAATTGTCCATTATGTTAGTTTTAGATCATTTTTAAATTTTAATATTAGTTGTATTTTTTCCATAATGCAAAGTAATTTTATGCCTAAAAGATACTTTATATGGAAAAAAAATACTCAAGATAATTGATTAATATATTGGTTTTAATTATATCATTAAATTAAGGTTACCATATATAAATGATATTCTAAGTATCATAATTTTAATTTTTCAAGATAAAAATAATTTAATAATGTCTAAATCCCAATTCAATTATTTATTTATTATTATTAAAGCTCTTAATACCGTGCAGTAAAAATTTTAAAACGTGCAATAAAAACTTCAAAACGTGCAAAATCGTGCATTAAAAACTTCTCCTTTGCCTAGGCCTAAATTTTGGGGTTTCATATCTCATTCGTTTTAGGTCGCTATCTGTTTTCTGGATTCAACTAAGCCTTTGATTGAACTTGACTATCACCATGGCTTGGTCCGAACTGCAGTAGCCTCCCTTAAATTATATCACATCCTTAATTGAGCTTTGGTGTCTCTTGATGATCAGTACATGGTCGATCTGGTTCTTCCACTTGTCCCCTGGATATTACGATGTATACTTATGGATTTCTTTGTGCGCGAACTTGGAGCTGCTGACTACCAGAGTCTTAGCAGCTGCAAAACTTACACAACTCACTCCATTTTCGTTACACGTTTCATGTAGACTGTGCGATCCAATTATTGGCCGAACATGGCACTTCCTTCCGATTTTGGCGTTTAAATCCCCAATGACTAATTGTACATCATGCAGTTGTATCCCGTCGTACAGCTGCTCAAGTTGTTCGTAGTCCTTCATTCCTTGTCCTTGTCTTCGGTTGGTATGTATACGTTCAGGATGGAGATGTTGAACTACTCCCCTTGGTTCTGAGCACTCTTATCCAGTCGTTAATCGGGACAAAATTTAGGACTGATTTCTGAGCCTTGGGGCTCACCATAAAGGCAGATCTTGTAAAGTTTTATGTCTTCCTTCCACTGTAGAATGTCGTGTACCCACTGATAGTAAGTTCACTATCTCCGGGTCACCTAACTCTTGTGTGGCTATTGTGTCGTTTGCGTACCTTTTAGCTCTTTTTATGTATATGTATATATATTTCTGGGGGAAATATTCTTCTTCTTCCATTGGTTCAACAGAAAATTTCTGGTCCCTGGCCCCCTCTAATAACTTCCGCGAGTTTGCGCATTGTTGGGCAGCGGTTCTCTAATTTCTGATGCCAAGGATCCTCCAGGCATCCTCCACTACACCACCCATCCACCTTTATCTGGGAGAATTTATGTTTATTAGTGGATTGTACAGGTATTTTTATATAGGTTCATACTTCATTTTATATTAACTTATCATGTAAAATATTTAATTCATAACAAAAAGAACTCTTTTAATGCTCTTCAAAATTACTCATACTAAGTAATCAGTAATATAATAAATAATAAGTCATCACTAGAGCATTTGTATTAGGTACATTATTTTTTTATAATTTAATAAACACGACATTTTATAACACGAAAAAAAAAAACATATGTGCACATTTACATAAGAATATAATAAGAATGTTCACTGGGAATAATTTGAAGTGTATACGACAGTGGAATAAAAAGAACATGTTTTTAAATGCACAAATTGAATTTCATTTATATAAGTTTAGAATTTTAGTATAATAAATAAAAATTAAACACAGAACATTTCATTTCCCTGTAATTAGTGATTTATTAAATAACTGAACAGAAATTAGGACCACAAATATCAAATTAAGGTAGCGCACCATTCGAGCCGCCGGCCGTGACTCATGCTTTATATCTAAAAACTCCACTTTTCCTAATGTTGATGGATCGTGATGGACGTAAAACTGATACCAATTGAAACTCCGATAGTTTCTGTAACGTGTAGTGCCACAGCCATCGTGGACACTCGTTCACGTGGACAAAATTGTTCAGACATTCCCTAATATGAACAATAGGTGACCAAAATTGTTTACTTTAAGGATTTTTCTATGAACTTTAAAAAATTGTTCATTCGCTTAAATCACTGGATACAGAAATCATTTAGATGGCTGTATATTGTTTATGAAATGCACATTCAAGGTGACATAAGTAAAAATTGATCGAAATTGTTAGATATATAATCTAGCAATGAGAAAAAATAATATGTATAAATAATAATATTTGTTTGTTAATTGTGCAACACTGTTTCATTTTTATGTGAGGTCACTTGGCGGGCTTGTTCCTCTTCTCATGCCGCCACCGATGTGTGAACATGTGCTTATGTGCTCTAATAAATGTTTGTATCCAAATATGATTGTATTTAATCAAACCTGGTGCAATTATTATTTCTAACAGGTTATGGGCCCAGGTACGCGATCAGTTTTTCTATATTAACAGTATTTACGTTAACCAACGTGTTTCTCGCGAGTGCGAGTCGTACAGGTTATGTACAGGACTTGGTTACGTTGAAGTTTTTGTTTATAGACTAAGAGAAGACTCCTAATCCGCTTCAAAATGAATGAAGGAAGTGGTATTCAGTTGGGATTTGCAAAACTCTCAGGAAGAGATAACTACAATGAGTGGAAGTTCGGTATGCAGATGGCCCTAATTCACTGCGACCTTTGGCAATGCATTGAGGGATATCCAGAGGATGATACAATGAAAGTAGAGGATAAGAAGAGGAGAGACCAAAAGGCGTTGGCGAAAATATGCTTAATGGTTAATCCAGTTGTCTACCCTCATGTCAGGACTGCTAAAACTGCCGGAGAGGCTTGGAATAACCTTCAGAAGGCCTATGAAGATAAAGGTCTTTACCGAAGGCTATCTTTATTCAGAACATTAGTTAGAGTTCGGCTCGAAAACTTCAGAAAAATGGAAGACTACGTCAATGAGGTAATGTCTGTGGCACAGAAATTATCAGACATTGATGCACCTGTCGACGACGAATTTTTAGGAGTTATTTTACTCAGCGGCTTGACTCAAGAATATGACCCGATGGTAATGGCCCTGGAAAATTCTGGACAAAGAATTACAAGCGATTTTATTAAATCCAAACTTTTGTCTGATGACAAATATTCTAAGGAGGCCAAGGATCAAGCATTTATTTCTAAGGATCATCAGAAGTTCCAGAAAAAACAAGTTAAATGTTTTGGGTGTGGAGGACTTGGTCATTATAAAAACCAGTGCCATAAAATGAAAAATAAACCTAACTACAGTAAGGAAAAGGATACAGATGGCAGTGGAGGTAAGGTTATAAACAATAATGTCTTACAAGTTGTGTTATCAGTAAGTAACAGTAAGTGCCCTGAATGGTTTTTAGACTCTGGTGCAACTAATCATATGTGCTCCCAGAAGGAATTGTTTGAGAATATACTTGTAGGATTGAGGAATGTAGTGTTACTGTGGCAGACAATCGTAAAGTGTCTGGCTGTGGAAAAGGTGATATCATCATAAATACAAAATGTGGAGAAAAAACAATCCAAGATGTCATCTATGTCCCAGATTTAAAAACCAATCTTCTTTCGATTAGCCAGATAACTAAAAAAGGACGTGTTGTTTTGTTTAACTCAAATGATTGTCATATTTATGACGAAGAAGATTTTGTGGTGAAAGGTAAGATAGTCGCGAGAGGTAGTAACTGTCATGGACTTTATCGTTTGGACACAAAGCCTCATTGTTCTTTTATGGCAAGCCAAAGTGAAAGTGAGGAAATTTGGCATCGACGACTTGGCCATTTAAACAGATTCAGCATGAACCTGTTGAAGAACGGGATGGCAGAAGGTGTTAACATTATGGATGGCAAAGGAGATCAATGCACTGTTTGTGTACTTGGAAAGCAAACTCGAAAACCATTTAAGTCCCAAGGTAAGAGAGCAAAAAATCTACTTGAGCTTTTACATTCCGATTTGGCAGGTCCTATGCCAGTATCTTCGTGGAGTGGTTGTTATTATATTTTCTCAATTGTGGATGATTTTTCAAGAAAAATATTTGTTTATTTTTTAAAGTCAAAAAGTGAAGCTTTGCAACACTTCAAGGACTTTGTTACTTGGGCAGAAAATCAAACGGGACGAACCGTAAAAGTGCTCAGGAGTGACAATGGGACTGAGTATGTGAACAGTGAGTTCGACAAGTTCCTGAAGAGCAAGGGGATTACCCATCAAAGGACTGTCCGCTATTCTCCGGAACAAAATGGAGTTGCGGAGAGAACTAATAGAACGATGCTTGATAAGGCTCGGTGTCTTTTGCAGGAGTCGGGTTGTGATCAGAAGATGTGGGCTGAGGCCGTTCTACACGGCTGTTTACCTGAAAAACAGATCCCCCCACAAGGCCATTAAGGGTGCTACTCCGGAGGAGGTGTGGAGCGGTGAAAAGGTGAATTTAAGCCATCTTAAAGTCTTTGGTTGTGTAGCCTACGCCCATGTTCCCGACCAATTACGCAAAAAGTTTGACCCCAAAAGTGAACCCTACATTTTTGTGGGATATAGTACTGAATCAAAAGGTTATAGGTTATTTGACATCAGGAAGCCAGGTAAAATTGTGATTGCTAGGGACGTCACATTTTTTGAAGATAAGTTCAAGGTAAAAGATGTTAAACCTGCAGATAACGGAGAGTTATCTCAACAAGATCCTACTATAATTGAAGGTATTCAGAATGAAATGAATGCAAATGAAAACGATAACTCTGATGGTGAACCAGATTTTCTAGGATTTCCCAGCACAGATAGTGATTCAGATTCAGATGCTGATAACCAGTTTGAAGATCCAATTCCCAGACGTTCATCCCGGGAAAAGAAGCCAAAGACTTTTCCAGATTATGAGGTATACATGTCAGCTGTCTCGATATCAGTTCCAGGGACCTTCAGGGAGGCCATAGCTAGTCCAGAGCATCAGCAGTGGATGGCATCTATGAAGGAAGAATTTCAGGCCCTCATTGATAATAAGGAACAAACAGTGAAAGGTTTGGAACCTGAGCTTGAAAGAATGACCCGTACACATCAGGATGAGCTTGCTGAATTAAGAAGAGCCCATGAGCGAGAGCTGAGTGAGATGGAAGCTGCATCATCGAGAAGGATAATGGCTGCCCGTGTAAGATCTTTTATTAACAAATTACACAGTTTATATTGATAAACAAAAGTTTTATTCCAAAAAAAAAACAAATTAGCTAATATACTTCTACAATAACACAATGCACTCATCTCCTATATTATCTCTCTCTCTGGAGGTTACACACTTGTTCTCCCCTGCCTACTCAATGCTACATCCCTTATCTTGTCCAAAAAAAAAATAATTAACTGTATTTAAAAGAAAACAAAAAATAAATAAACAGAAACCTTCTGATAATTCATGCTTCTAGTTCATAGTCTTGCAGCCAAGCTGGGGGTTTTTTATTTCTGATCGGTCTACTGACCGGAGTGTTCTTATCTGAAATTTTTTTAGTATCAGAAGTAGAATTTAGAACTTTCTGGGGGGTTGTGGTTGCAGATGTGTTTGAATCCACATTTTCAGCTGCCTCAATAGGAGAGTTGTAATGTTTAAAAAAGCTAGAGTCTCTTGTCAGCCTGACACCTTCTGGAGTCTCTACTGTGACTACATTTCCACACTTTTCCACCACTCTGTAAGGGATGGGATGATATGTGGGTGTCAGCTTGTCACTCTTAATGTCATTCTTTTTGAGGACCAACTCATTTGGGTTAAAATGTTTGAATGACGCTCCACGTTTCTTATCAGCATACTCCTTTCCTTTTAACTTATGGAGCGCGTCCCTATCCTTTACTTCATCCTTGGTTATTGACTCTCTAGATAAACAAGGAATTTTGTCCCTTATTTTCCGTCCAAAAAACAGTTCTCCTGGTGGTATTCCTGTGACAGCATGTGGAGTTACCCGATATTGAAAAAGGTAATGTTGCAATTGCTCCTTCCAGTCCTCACCACTCAACTTTGCCAATTTTAGCATTTTTAAAATGGTTCTATTTTGTCTCTCAACAGCACCATTAGCTTGTGGCCAGTATGGTGGAGAACGATACATTTTTATATTGTTGGCGTGGCAAAACTGTAAGAACTCCTCGGATGTGAACTGCCTTCCATTGTCGCTAGTAATGGATTCGGGCAGTCCATATCTGCTGAACAGTCTTCTTAATTGCTTGATAGTCTCTGAAGCTGTAATTACTTTCATTACCGCTACCTCCATGTATCGGCTGTAGTAATCTGTGATCACCATTAAGTGTTCTCCTGAGGGGAGTGGACCCATAAAATCCACAGCTACATCCATCCATGGTGCTTCAGGCAATTTCCGTCTAGACATAGGCTCTGGAGGTGAAACTAATCCCACTACTTGGCATGGATGACACGACCTCACAAATTTTTCAGCATCAACATCAATTCCTGGCCACCAAACCTTTGAACGTAGCTTCTGTTTCATACCCACAATCCCTGGGTGTCCATCATGAGCCAAAGCCAATGTTTTACTTCTCAGAGATTTTGGAATAATTATTCTTGTATTTCTCAGAAATATATCCCCAACTAATGAGATTTCACTCTCAATACTTTTAAATTTTGTGAGTGTGGAAGGCCATTCTCCCGAAACCAGACACCGCTTGACTTGTTTCAACTCTTCATCTTTTCTTGTTTCATGCCCAACCTCTTCTAAAGTCAAGGCTGATGGTAAGTAACACCTAGCAAGATGCAAAAGCGTTTTTTCTTCTTGTTTAGTAGCCCTTCTGGTATCTGTGGTACATAGTCTGGGCGATATTTTACATCAAAAGAGTATGATTGTAGTCTCAAGACCCATCGTTCAATTCGGGCACATGGTCTTGAACGAGGGCTGAAAATAAATTGTAATGGGCGGTGGTCAGTAATTAAACTAAATTTCTTACCCGTGACGAAACTACTGAAGCGTTCTACAGCCCACACCAAACTCAGAGCTTCCTTTTCAGTCTGAGAGAATTTCTTTTCAACAGTTGTCAAGCTTCGCCTTGCGAACCGAATAATTCTTGGACCATCCGCAAATCTTTGAATTAACACTGCTCCCAATGCACATGGCCCAGCATCAGCAACCACCTCAATAGGATCCTCTGGAGAGTAATAACCAAGAGTGACAGCATTGGCTACTTCAGACTTTAATGTTTGAAAAGCGGCATCTTCTGCACTGCTCCACTTCCATTGTACATCCTTTTTAACAAGTTCACGGAGGGGCTCTGACTTTAATGATAAATTTGGGATAAATCGACCAACAAAATTTACTAACCCTAGGAAACTGCGGACCTCACTTTTATTACTAGGGGCTCGGAATTCCATGACATCTTTAACTTTACTTTCAGATAGTTTTAGTCCATTTTCTGTGATCCGGTATCCGAGAAAATCTAGCTCTTCCACTCCAAATACGCACTTCTTATCATTTAGTGTAAAACCAGCTTGATTTAACTTGTCCAGAACCACTTGAAGTCGAGCATCATGTTCCTGTATGGTCGGTGCATGAACCGAAATGTCATCAACAAATGAAAAACAACCCTTGCAGCCAGACAACACTAAATCAATGTGCTTTTGAAATATCTCAGGTGAAGAAGTCAATCCTTGGGGCAGCCTCTTGAATTGGTACATACCTGTTGACGTCTGAAAAGTGGTGAAAGGACGACTAGATTCAGCTAACTCAAGATGATAAAATGCATCTTTGAGATCAATTTTAGAAAATATTTTACTATTATGCAACTCTGAGAGACAATCATCTAAAGTCGGTATTGGGTGTTTCATGTTAAGAACTGCCTTATTCAAACATCTATAATCGATTGTGATCCTTACTTCTCCTGTACTTTTGATGATAGGAACTATTTGCGAACACCATCGTACAGCACCTTTTGCAGGTTCAATAATTCCTGCCTTAAGGAAATCAGATATCTTAGCCTCTATCTTCTTTCGAATTGCCAGAGGTGGTCGGCGATAAGGGAGATGCACTGGATTTTTTTCAGGATCTACCTCAATGTGCACCTTAACCCCTTTTAAAATTTTCATTTCCTGACAAGTAGCAACTGCTTGTACTTGCAGTCCTACCCTTAAGACCCCAAGTTCCTCAGCCGCCTTCTTGCCAAGGATGACTTCTCCTTCTCCGTCAATGACATAGATATTAGTGGACTTTGACTTGTAACCAACTTTAATTACTGTTTTAATCTTATTTACTACTTTCAAAGCTGACTTACATCCATAAACAAAAAGGTGTTGCTCATTCCTATGCAATTTACCAGATACTTCAGCCATACACCCTTTCTCCTTCAGTGATTTCCATGTGGCTTTGTCCATGACCGAACATGAAGCTCCAGAGTCTATCCTCATTACTTGGTTTACACCTCCAATATTACAAGATATAAGCGTGTTGTCATTGATTGAAGAATTTTGGTCTGAAACATTTGCTTTGTATATTCGCCAACTAGACAAACTACTCTCTTCACTACTTACATCACTTTCATCTGAAAAGGAATGAGGATGTTCCTTCTTCACTGACTTGATATGCCGTTTTCGTCTTGTAGACTCATCACTCTTCACCCCTTTTTTTTTTCGAATTTGATTCTTGATAATACCTGACATTTGAACGGCAAGCTGCAGCGAGGTGTGAATGTCCCCCACATATTGTGCAAATCGAATTCCATCCAGGACAAGCAGGGTCATTGGCAATGTGCCCTTCATTATTGCATCTAAAACATTTACGTTTTTCATATTTACAACGGGTTTCATGAACTTTTCGAGGTTTATTCTGGCCAACTCGATGAACAAATTTAGTCTCATCAGGTGATTTATCTCGTTTTAAATCATTTGTTTGTACCTCTAGAGCTTCAAGTGACTTCCCCAACTCAATGACCTCATTAAGCTTAATATTGCACTTCCTTAGACACTGCTTTTGAAGTTCCCCAGAACTGCAGGTGAAAATTAGCTGATCCCGAATTTGATCATCTTTATCCACAAATTCGCACTTAATTGCCTGTCCCCGCAGACGAACCAGAAATTGTTCGATGTTTTCTTCATTTTTCTGCTTCAAATTTCTAAAAATATAGCGTTCATAAACAGCATTTAATTTTGGCATAAAATGTTCAGTTATGCTTTCAATACACATTTTGTAACATGACTTATCGTATTCACTACGTTCCAACGGTCCAGCTTTATCGGAGAGTTTCGATGTAGGTTCAACTGTTTCTGTGGGGAATGAAAAAAAAATATCTTGCAATTCCGTTCCTCCGCAATGTAACAGAAGAGCTTTTTTCCGATCCCAATCCGTAATATTTTTTGCTACTAAGTAGAGTTCAAATGCACGTAACCATCGTGGCCATGCGGTCGCGTCATGTACATTTAAAATCGGTAACCCGGACGCACTCTCCATAGTTTTACTCCTCGTCGCCACTTGTAAGATCTTTTATTAACAAATTACACAGTTTATATTGATAAACAAAAGTTTTATTCCAAAAAAAAAACAAATTAGCTAATATACTTCGACAATAACACAATGCACTCATCTCCTATATTATCTCTCTCTCTGGAGGTTACACACTTGTTCTCCCCTGCCTACTCAATGCTACAGCCCGTGAACAGGCTCTAAGGGATCGAGAGCAAGCTGTATCAGAAGAAAGGGAGGCAGCAAGGAAAAAGCTTGAAGATGAGAAAGAAAGATTGGAGTGAGAAGCTAATGCTAGTCTAGCTCAAAGAACTAGGCAACTGGAGGAGAAATGGAAGCAGGCTGAAGTAGATCTTCAAGAACGCATGACAATGCTTCAAGAAAAACATGAAGCAGAGTTAAAAACATTGCGGGAAACACTCGAGGGAGAAAGACAGTCTTGGCTGAACCATCAGGCGATTGCCCTAGCAGAAAAAGAAAAGCAGATCCGTGAATCAGTGAAAAAAGAAAGAGGTAGGCATATAGAAGCTGTCATTAGAAGGTTAGATGACGAAGCACAAGAGAAGGAAAGGGCCCTTGAAGCAAAAATTATGAGAATAAAAGAGGAGTATGAAGAGGGAATTGTGGAGTTGAAATATTGTAATACTCAGGAAATGGTGGCTGACATTTTCACCAAAGGTCTCAATTTTAATAAACATAATTTTTGTAATATGAATTTAGGTTTAAAGTGAACCTTGTATTTGTTGTAAGTTTTTTTTTAATGATTATGGGTATTGCTAGATTAAGGGGGGGGGGTGTTAGATATATAATCTAGCAATGAGAAAAAATAATATGTATAAATAATAATATTTGTTTGTTAATTGTGCAACACTGTTTCATTTTTATGTGAGGTCACTTGGCGGGCTTGTTCCTCTTCTCATGCCGCCACCGATGTGTGAACATGTGCTTATGTGCTCTAATAAATGTTTGTATCCAAATATGATTGTATTTAATCAAACCTGGTGCAATTATTATTTCTAACAGAAATTAACTGGCGAATGATACAAACATTGATACAAAAGGGCGAGGATGGAGATGCCAGAAACATACAACTTTGAAATGTTGTATATTCCACAAAGTTTATTCTATTTTTGTTTCAACTATATTTTCAAGGTCCAGCATTCATATAAAAAACAAGAAAAATTATTAGACCAGAAAAAAAAGTTGGTTTTTGGGATTTTTTGCACCATAATGCGTGAATCGGGACCACTGTGCAGAGGATCGCATTGTTCCCTTATGATTTTTTTTTTGTGCGGAAACTGTACTGCCAACAATCGAATTCTGTGATTCGCAGAAATTTATGAGCCATCATCGTTGCTTATATAAAGGCTATGCTTATATAATTTGCCCTTAATTCTAATTAAGCAAATCCGCAGGCTCACTGATCTCAAGTCCATAATTGAATGGAATATCTATGTAAAAACACAAATATATAAGATACCACAAAACCAGTTCCATAGGTATTCAACTTATGTCTTATGCCTTAGGGTATGTATATATATGTAGATATGTACTTTATGTCCATAAAACAAATTTTTTGCGAAGATTTAATTCACTCATGGATCTCCTAATTTCATTTCAAAGAAGGTAAATTTATTTTAGAAATTCAGAAAAGTTTGTTGTTTAACCATGATATTTTTTCCAGAATGATAAATGTAACAATCTTAATGCTTTTTTTATTGACAAAAACATTATAATTTCTTACTTCCCTTATTGATGTAATATGTACAACTCAAATTCAAGAGATACTGCAGGAGTGTTGATGAGGATATGAGAACCCGTGTATGATTTTTTTTTTTATTAGCTTCAAATAGTACCTGTTTCAATCTTTATTTATAAAAAAGTTATTCTTGAAATTAAAATTTATGCCCTCTTTTAAATACTTTTACCTCTTCAGTGAGTATAGATAATAACAGAATAACAATGAATTAAGTATAAATATAAATAACTTAGTATAAATGAGTTTACATGTTAAAACAAATTGTTTTGATGTATTTAGAAAAAATTCCTTACCTTGTTTGTCACAATGTTCAATCTCACCATAGTTGCATCTTTGAAGGGCTGTGTTATGAGGAGGCAGATAGGGGATATTAATATTGGGATATATTAGGGATTTATTTATCGGATAATTATATGTTATCCATTGAAACCAAATTAAAGCCCATTTTCATTCATACTATAAAAACACACCTGAAATACATTGCAAAAGTTATAAATTCTAAAACCAGCTTACGAATATTTTGGCATATAAAATAATAGAGAAAAATATATTTTGGTTTAAAAACATAAATTATTTACTAGACTCTAACAATTTAGGCATACAAATAAATATAAATAACACTAGTGATTGGCCAAAAATCTTCGATAACTTGGTAAATAAAATAGAAAATGAAATATTTCAGGAGCAAGTAATGCTATGTACTGCTTCTGATGAATCAATAATATATAAAGATGTAAATCTTGATTTAAGTGAAGAGGTTGGCTATATGAACCTTAATTTTTCCACGAATGATATGGCCTGGATAATTAAGTTGAGAGGGGAACTGTTATACCTTAATCATAGAAGGCATTATCAACATGGCGAAGGTATCTGTACCTTGTGTAATTTAAAAGAGAGGGAAGATGTGCATTTTTTAGCCACGTGTCCTGTGTTAAGGGAAATCCGAATTAGATGGTTCTCTCAATCTATCATTAGTAGGTTGGATTTAATAGAGTACTTGAAAGGTAAGAACTGGTCTTTGCTATTGTCTTACACAAAACAAGCATGGAAATATAGATATGAATTAATTAGCGAGTATAACGGTTAATTTTATGTAATTTATTTTAGATATTTATTATTGAATATTTATATCTGTTATTTTAATTATTGAATACTGAGATTGTTAAAATTGTTGATTCGTAAAATGATTTAATTTATTGTTACCAATTGATAATTGCTTATTTCTTAAATTGAATTATGTGTAATTAATTTATTTTGTATTAATTGATGTTTTTGATGATGAACATCAGCTGAATATAGAGTTTTGTAACAAATTTAGAAATTTAGCTGAATATATCTATATTCTTATTGTGCATAAAGGATATAGTACCAAGGGGATATTGTTGTTGTTGTTTATTCTTATATCAATTAATGTATACGATTGTGTGTACAAAATATGCTTACAAACCAATTTGTGTTTAAATTTTTGGGTTAAAATTATTTTCAATGAATATAAAACAAAAATTCATGTGTGTGTCTGTGTGTGTGTCTGTGTGTCTCTGTGTGTGTGTGTGTGTGCGTGTGCGTGTGTCTGTGTGTCTGTGTGTCTGTGTGTCTGTGTGTCTGTGTGTGTCTGTGTGTGTGTCTGTGTGTCTGTGTGTGTGTGTGTGTGTGTGTGTGTGTGTGTGTGTGTGTGTGTGTGTGTGTGTGTGTGTGTGTGTGTGTGTGTGTGTGTGTGTGTGTGTGTGTGCGTGTGTCTGTGTGTCTGTGTGTCTGTGTGTCTGTGTCTGTGTCTGTGTGTCTGTGTGTCTGTGTGTCTGTGTGTCTGTGTGTGTCTGTGTGTGTGTGTGTGTGTGTGTGTGTGTGTGTGTGTGTGTGTGTGTGTGTGTGTGTGTGTGTGTGTGTGTGTGTGTGTGTGTGTGTGTGTGTGTCTGTGTCTGTGTCTGTGTCTGTGTCTGTGTCTGTGTCTGTGTCTGTGTCTGTGTCTGTGTCTGTGTGTCTGTGTCTTTGTCTGTGTGTCTGTGTGTGTCTGTGTGTGTGTGTCTGTGTGTGTGTGTGTGTGTGTGTGTGTGTGTGTGTGTGTGTGTGTGTGTGTGTGTGTGTGTGTGTGTGTGTGTGTGTGTGTGTGTGTGTGTGTGTGTGTGTGTGTGTGTGTGTGTCTGTGTGTCTGTGTCTGTGTCTGTATCTGTGTGTCTGTGTCTTTGTCTGTGTGTCTGTGTGTCTGTGTGTGTGTGTGTGTGTGTGTGTGTGTGTGTGTGTGTGTGTGTGTGTGTGTGTGTGTGTGTGTGTGTGTGTGTGTGTGTGTGTGTGTGTGTGTGTGTGTGTGCGTTTGTGTGTGTGTGTGTGTTTTTCATACTCTTATGAAATTTGTTCTCAATTTCAGATTATATTTGATTTCGAAAGAGGAAGCAGAAAATTATTTTAAATCACATAAAGTTGTGTCAGCTACTGAAAAAAATAATAAAAGAAAACAGTCAATAAGGTAACTAAAATTTAAATCTCAACTTTAAAGATTAGTTGTGGCTACATCCTTTGATCTAAATGGCTTAAAATACCATGAAGAATATTATTTTTTAGTTATTTAGGATAAAAAAAAAGAAATATAGAAATAATTAGTAGTTATTCAAAACTCATTATATTTTTCCAGCAAAGGAATAAGATAGCTTTAATTTGTAAAGTTTATAATTATATTTCTTTATTTGCATTAGAATAATTGTACACATAATTATAAACATTTATTTACACATTATACAAAATCAACTTTTAGCTGAGGATTTTGAGGGTTCAGTCATTATCTAATTTTCACAGTTAATTTTTTACTTTGTAAAATTTATTAGGTTTAAATATATAAGGAATTTTTGATACCCTAGCGTTTCCCATATAGAGATAATGCGTTTTCCTTGGTTCTGACGCGTCTTTCAATGCCCTGCAAATTTGGTGCAGGTTCCTCCACCATGCTGCTTCGAATTTCTTCATCCCTTGCGATATTATTCATTATTTACTGTGCGCACTCCAGGAAGGTTCTTTCTCGTGGCAACCCTTCTTTCTGCCCGGTTTCATTGGCCAGCTGGAAGATGGTTGAGAGGAACGCCATCCTGGTCCCAACTTCCTCCGCGCTCACGGTCTCTCGCATTTTTTCGGTTATTTTTTAATACAGGGCTGATAATACTCCGGCATAATGTCCGTTTGACTGATGAGACCGTTTTGCTTCAATGAAGATTTGGAATATGTCCTCTTCTGGGGTCCACCGATCCCCTCCGAACGCTTTTTTGAGTCTTTTCTGTATTCCAAGGATCCTGTGTCTCCCCGTCCGCCTGAATTAGGTTCATTACATTTCGCTTTACTCTAAATATGAGTACGCCTCTCAGTGCCTTTGCATCTCCTGTGGGTCTATCAAATTTTCTGCCCTTTTTGCTACAAAACGGACCATCAGCCTATCTCCTCCTTTGAGGAAGTGACTAAACTCGCAGATTTCACCTCCGAATTTTTCCAGGTACGAAATTTCCTTTCGCAGGTGCTGTGCCGTCACTGACCACACTTTCAGCCATTCCACAGTCGTTGCATGGGCTAGGAGATATTCCCACCACTGAGACACTGGTTTGGTCTCGGTGGTGGGAATATCTCCTGAGGTATCGTCAGCACCGCCGCTCAGTGTCACGAGCAGTGTTCAGAAATAAGAAAAATTAAGTTTGAAAATATATTTTTTGAGGTCTAATATAAAATTTAGAATCTTAGAAAAGAAAGAAAACATATAAATTTCAATATAAAAATAAAAGCTCAAAGCTAAGGATTAACTTGACTTGTTGATAAAAATACAAAGTATAAAACTGGTTCGGTTAGTATTTATTTACTTTGGCTATTACTACCATCTTATAACTTAAACATTTTAATTCCTCTTTTCAATTGTTAAAGTGCCAGTCTTAAGTGAATTGTTCATTAACTAAATTTGACCAAAAGTGCAAAAATGGGTAAGATCTATTGTTTAATATTATATAAGAAATTGATAAAAATGTGGATTAGGGCGACCAATTAAGTCTCAACACTATATTTTCTCGTTAGAACTTTATTTATGCATACGTTTCGGCCAGTTCAGCCATCATCAGTGCTAAAGGTGATTGATGATAAAAATTGTTTTCTAAAAATCCACCATCTGTGGTTTGTCTTAAATAATTAAAATATATAGGTATCTGCTATCCTGGTCCAACTACCTTTGTAGTTTAAAAAAGAGAGAAAAAGAAGTCAATAAATAAAATTAAATTAAATTCATTTTTAAGATTAAAAATAAGAACAAAAAAAAAAAAAATAATAAAAAAAATTATCTTCTGAAAAATTAAAAAGAAACACTTTCCTTCAAAAAAATTAAAACAATAATAAATAGAAAAAATCAATGAAATTCTTATCTGCTAAGCTCTCTGCGACCGTCCTAGTCGAAGTCTAACGGCACACTGCCTGCTTGTTCTATCCCTATAAAGTCCATTATTCTCATCTTTAGACGTTCCTTTATGATGTTTGTAAAAAGTTTTGCTATGGACGGACAGAATGAGATAGGCCTATAATTATCAATATTTTCTTTGTTGCCTTTTTTATGCAATAATATTATGTTGGCCGTTCTCCATTGTTTTGGCACCTTCTCTTCAGCTAGTACTAAATTAAATATGTTCTTGATTTCCTCTGCCAGTTGTCTACCTCCTGCTTTTAAAACTTCATTTTTAATTTTATCTGGGCCCGGGGATTTTTTATTTTTCAGGTTTTTAATAGCCGTTTCAACTTCTGCTAACATTATCTCTGGTATATCATCTTCCACCATCCCTGATTTTAATGGAAGTGTTGAGTCGTTTCCCTTGCATTTGTAAACCTTACTAAAGTGTTTAGTAGCTCTTTCTATTATGCCTCTCCTGTCCGTTATTTTTTTGCCTCCCTGCGATTCGATAGCTGTTATCCAGTTCCTGCCATTACTTATTTCCCTCATTATTTGTTTAACAGAGCTGTTCTTTTCGATGATGGCTTCAACAGTTCTTTTTTTGAAAGATTTTAGATCTTTATTCTTGTTAGCTAAGGATCTTTTTCCTCACTTAGATATAATGTGACAATGAAATATAAGACAATGTAACAGGCCATAAAATGTATGACAAAATAAAATAGACAAAAGTATTTTTATACTGTTAAAAAGAGAAGTTTGACAAATGGCTTCAATGAAATGTAGCAACTAAAGATAAGGTAATGTAATGCCAATATATATAAAAAAATAGTAAAAAACATACATGGATATTATATTTAAGTGTAGTAGATTAATGTAATGTATGTAATGTAGATAACCCCAGAAGATGAGCCACAAGATCGAAACGTCGGGAAAAAAATAAATAATAAATAAATATTAAACACGGAAGAGCTCCTTCATTAAAGAAAATCCTACTTTATTCTTGTTATACTTCATTCTTCTTCTTTTGTTAGAATGGGCTTGGACTGTTCTTTCCGACAACTTTTTCTCTCTATTAGTACAAAGTAGCCTGCTACTTTCAAAGGTGAAATTTTCGATTATCTTTTCCAGATGGTCATACTTCTCTTGCATAAGGACATGTCCATCTTCCATAACCAGCCTCTCTGCGAGGTATTTCTCAAACCTAAGGGAATCCTCTTCGCCTTCCAGTGTTGGATATGTTTTCTTTGCTTTGAAATGTCTCTGCTTCTTAAACTTGTCTAAACTTAGAACAGCCCTAAGCAGCCTATGATCTGAGTTGAAGTTAAAACTAGGTATTACTTCAACATCTTTCAATAGGTTCACCTTATTTATTAGTATGTAGTCTATTTCATAGACTTGGCCCTTAGGGGAACGCCAGGTCCATTTAAGTGAAATTCTCTTTTTAAAGTACGAATTACCAATCCGTAGGCACTGGGAACAGGCAAAATCTATTAGACGTCTTCCTCCCTCGTTTCTTTTACCAGAACTGGTGGGGCCCATAGTAGGATATTCGCCATCTATTCTAGCACCAATTCTCCCATTAAAATCACCCATGACTAGTAGTATGGACCTGCTACGATCTACCCTATTAACGAATATCTCTAAGTCTCTATAAAACAGATCTTTTTCTTCTTCTGGGACCTCTGAGGTAGGGGCATATACTTGCACTAGAACTATTTTTCTGTTTTTTCTAATCTCAACAGTTAAAGGCCTATTTACACACATCAGTGACGGCACAGTGGCGGAACCTGTCAGTGATTCAACTTCCTGTAATCTCTCAGTTTGTTCGATTCACACACAACCGTAACGTCACCGGCACCACTCAGTACTTTTTTTCAGTTGTTCATCAATTACGTACATTGTTGTTCAATAAGAGGAGGAACAACTAGTTAGGAAACAGTGGGTTCAACAGGCTTGGAGAAAAAGACAAACAGAAGGATTTGCAACACTCTATAAGGAATTGATGCAACTAAACAATGTTTAGATTAAAAGCCCTCTTGAGGAATAAATAAAGGAAAAATCCGTTTGCAATTTTTTTTTTTTAACATCTTGTGTTCTAATTGGTTTTCTAAGACCGGGTAAATGCTGCGGTTGAATGTCGGACATTAGTTGAATATTTTTCGACCTAGTATCACCGAAACATTATTTCATTGAAATCGGCTCTCCCATGTCCGAAGCGTGTAAGTCTTTCACAATATTGAAGGCTAATATTTTTGTAACCGGATATAGAACTTTCTTGAAAATTATACATTTTAATAAATTCTTAGCTTGACCGTGAAACATTATTGATATTTTGCTTTTATTTGTTACTAGCTGTATACCCCGGTTTCACCCGGAGAATTTCAATTTTTAAATCTATAAACTGAGACTTTTATCGACTCAAACGGTCGATTTTGTAAAAACCAATGTAAAGCGAGATCAAAACGATTATTATAACAATAAAGAATATATCCAGTGATTGGCTGAAGTTATGCAATTTTAATATGGACAGGTGTTCGCACCTGGTCTGAAAGAAGCACTGAGCGAAATTTGGAGAATTTAGGAAAAACGGTATGGATTTCTATACAGAACAAACAGAATTTCAACTTTATATGCATAGATTATAGCTGTGTATCTCGGTTCCACCCGGAGAATTTCATTCCATCAGTGTGACTAAAAATGCCAAGTTTTTATTTTTTCTGAACATTAGTATTTAAGTAAAAAATCCTAGAAGGGCAATTTGGAATATCAAACGCTACATATCTTACTATACTATTAATACAATTTGTCCTAGAATGAGGAATCTTGTACCATATTTTTATAATTGCAAGGGCTTTAATTTAGCATATAACTAGTTTGCAGTACTTCAAAGTTTAACTTTTCTTAGAAACTAATAATTATTTTATAAACAATCCAAAATCGGATTTTAAAATATATACATTATTCAGATTGGTACAATGAAAATTTTTAATCTTTCTAGGACAAATAGTATTTGAGCTTTGTGCGTTTACATGTTTTAAAAATTGCAATTTTTCGATTTTAATCAATACAAAACAATGGTAATATAGTTTATAAGAAATATGAAATATAAATAATAATTTATATTAGTTATTTTACAAGCTAGTATTGACTCATTTTAAAAATTCATAAAGATCTGCATGAATCAAAGACCCATTGGGCTTGTTTGTAAATCTAAACATTATAATGATATAGAATTTTGGTTATAGAATGTGATTACGTTAAATTGATTTTTTTTTTTTTATAAATAAATTAGTTCAGTATTATGTATAACTATAAACAACCTTAAAGAAATTAGACAAATAAAAATTTGTGTTTCCTCTCCCATTTTATCCCAAATAGTGTTTTTGAATTCAGTGTCCATGTACCTTGGGTTTGCCAGATCGTACAGCACAGGATACAAACGCGCCAATTGAATGAGTTTTTCGTCATTCATCTTATTTTAATGAAAATCACTGTTTGAATCCGTCAGTGAAAAAATAAAAATATCGGTGAGGACTAACCTGAAATATCACCGATGGATCACTGACGGGGCACTGCCTCACTGATACGGTACTGTGCCTGTTGTGTGGAAACAGACTCATCTGAAATACATGGAAGAATATCTTAAAATAAGCCGGACGGATTATTTGCCGGTGCCGTCACTGATGTGTGTGAATAGGCCTTAAGGCTGCCATTCTACAGTTAAAGTCTTGAAACTGTAGGATATCTTTCTTGTATTTACCTGCTACATAGAAACCAACCCCATAATGACCATTTATTGCGGCTGAATGCATGAAAAGATTTCCATTCTTCCTTTCTATTATGGCAGGATAATTTCTGCGTGTCTCAGATAGTCCAACAATATCCCAATTTATGTCGTCTAGAGCCTGTTCGAATTCTTCTAGTTGTTCCTCTCCTTTAAGTGTTCTCACATTCATAGTACAGATGCTGATGTCATTAGCCTTTGTGACCAGCCTGTGTTTCATTTCCTGCTATTTATCTGTTAAGTTCTGGTCATACTTACTTGTTGTGCTATTTAATTTGCTTGTTTCTTCCTCTACTCTTTCCGTACTTGTCTTGCTTTTCTTTCTTTACGGATTTCCGTCCTGGTGTCCTGAATGAGTCATTGCTCCTTATTTCTTCCGTTTCCGGTGAATTCTCTTCGCTCCTCCCCCTCTTATTCCTTTGAGCTTCCATATTTTCCAATTCCTCCAAAGTATATAGTTTTCCCTCTATGAGTAATTTATCATATATCATAGTGGCTTTATTGTTTGTTCCCATTGGTTCTCAAGAAAAGGAGCAAGCTTACTTCTAGTAGTTCTCACTTCAGGTGGTAGATCTTCCTTTATTCTTATGCCTTTATAATTATCATTACTGTTTAACTTCTTTTTCATTCGTAAGATGTCATTTCTCAGGGCTAGTGATGTAAGTGTTATTAGAACAGGGCCTTCAGATCTGTTGTTCTTATTCAAAAAAGCTATTCTGTCTACATCATATCCCTTACTTCCAACTCGATATAAGAACACAATTCTATAAATTTTATTAACACTGACTGATGGTTATCACATTCCATGCCAAATAGCACTATGTTTTTCTTTCTTTTAAATGTTTCCTCTCTCCCTTTATTATAATGATAATCATTTTAAAGTGATTCCACTTCTTTCTTTAATTCCTGTAGGTCCGTATTTAGTTTTTTATCAATACTGTTAATTTTATTTTCCATATTATCCAGCTTTTCAAGATTTTTTAGTAGTTCCATGATTATTTCCATTTGTTTAGATAGTACTTCCATTTTATATGTATAACAAATAGCAATTAAGTTAAATATGAAAAAAAATTGCAAAAAAACAAACAAATAAAACCAGTAATTAAATCGTGGTTTAACTACGTGAATCTATCTGTCAATAAATATGACAGGTAAATAAACACAATCAGCTGTAGCACTGACCTTGCTGCAGATAAGAAGCAGCGCTTGGTGGGGAGAGTCCTGTCCAGGCTCGCAAAAGATAACTGGCTTCGATGCTAAATTTTAGCAATACCTTCAGATTTCGTTACGGCGTTGTCCGTCGTCGGATTTTTATCAAACTTCACAAAGACACTCTACAGCACGATGTCACTGTCTGTGTCAAATTTTATTTTGATACGGCTAGAAAAACCAAACTTCCTGGTGATTGGTACGGAGACGATGTTCATCGGCCAACGACTCGAGTCGAACTCCCCTCACAATATCTTACCTTACAAATAATAATTTTCTATACCTTGGCTGCTTGTCTTAGGTAGTGGTCCCTCTTGGAATACACTTATATATAATTAAAATTATCTTCTTTACTATGATAAGCATGTATTCACAATTCAATCCCGGAGCGGCCCCCAATTAATACGATTCCCTTCCCTGTCTCACAATATCTTACCTTACAAATAATAATTGTCTATAGCTTGACTGCTTGTCCTAGGTGGTGGTCCCTCTTGGAATACACTTATATATAATTATAATTATCATCAAATACTATATTATCATTATGAGAGGTAAGGCTGGCATTAATATTAAAATTATTATAAACCAAATTATTATTTATCATCAGGAATGAATGATGTTGGAGAAGAAAATTAAGTTACTATAAAATCATTTATTCATTAATAGTATTGACACTGAAATAGAGTAGCTGTATTGATCTTGAACTATCTTTAATATTGATACAAAAACTAATTATTTAATTTTATAATTTTTTTAATTTAAGTACTTATTCAAATGATTCTAATAAAAGAGATGTTATAAAATTATTAAAGCGCTTTTAGTTAAATTAATTGTGACTATTATAAAACATATTATATTGAGCTCATGAAATAAAAGAAATAAATTGTTTTGCAGAATTATATTTAGTGTACTTGCTATTGGCGATGCTTGTGATACTGATGATAGGCTCTGCAACCTGGATTCTTCTAGTAAATCATAGATGAAGACTGCCGGTGAGATGTCGAGATGTCAAGTTGAGGTGTTGATGGGCCTGATCTACGAGACAGAATGCCCTTAGTTTCTCCTCCCACTCTCGACCTGTCCTACCCTTTTGTGGCGACATCTTGTGGCCAAACCCTGCAAATATATCTCTATCTCCCTTAAATATGATAATTCCATCTCTCTTCGATACATCCGCTGGAGCATAGGATATTACTTCCTGGGAGGTGGCTACCGGATTTCTACTAATTCCCTTTGTCTTCCCTTTTTGAATCTTGAGTCATCAGATCCTCAATTATTTATTATTAAAAATATCTCTTAATTTACCTTTTAATAAATTTTAACAAGGACATACTTGTTTCACGTATCAATATATATATATATATATATATATATATATATATATATATATATATATATATATATATATATATATATATTACATATATGTTATTACATATATATATGTAATAATATATTACATACATTATTATATATATATACATATATATATATATATATATATATATATATATATATATATTACCTTTTTTATCAATTAAAAATTGCAGGAAATCGTGTCCCCATATTATGTTTTAAGAGACTGGAAAATTAAGACCCAGAACAAAGGGGCCGATTTTCCCAGTGATATCATCATCCTTGACTATATTTTGTATCAATGAATATTTTGTTTTTGAAAAATACTTATTGCAATATTTAAATGAAAGTATATGGAATATAATCATATCATGTTCACCTCGAAATATATTTAATAAAACCATGTAAAACTTCGAAAACATCCATTCAAGGGAGACCGGGCCTTCCTTTTACCTTCCTGAACTAATTTTCGGGCGACTCTATGTCTTTTTAAGCTCCGAATATTCCCTGAAGCTAGGAGTCCTTTATACAAAGCCGTGGTCTTTACTAATTTTAGAGGATCAGTTCCGAGACTAGTATCTGTTTCTTAATCAGGATTGTTTTACGCTGTCGAGTGATTAACTTAGTGCACTACCCTCGTTGACCTGTAATAAGATGATGTAGACCAGTGGACCCCTAACGCCCTGAGTGGTCGGCACCAACCCTCCACTCAGGTTTCATAGTGCCATCGTTTAAGCCCCCTCAGAACATTTTTATTTTGGAAAAACCTACCTGAAATTAAAGAATACTTGATTCCCATTATACATGAGGAGTTTAATCAAAATCGTTACAGCCGTTTTGGAGAAAATCGAAAAAAGGGACAAAATTCATGAAATAAAGTGCACCTCCGTTTGATCAATTTTGATGAAATTTTGACACAAAATTTCACATCGCGTGCATATGTATTCATCAAGTTTGATAAAAATCATTAGAGCCGATTTTAAGAAAATAAAAAAAGATCTTAAAAATGAGACAAAATTTATTAAATAAAGTGCCCCCTCCATTTGAGCAATTATGATGAAATTTTCGCTGTCACATCGCGGGCATATACACACATCAAATACATAATTCCATGTTCCTACGGTTTTAATTTTTTGAGGTAGTCTGTTTACACGCACACACACACACACACACACACACAGATCATTTCGTGGGACTTGGTTGTATGAACTCAAAATTTATCAGTCAAAATTTTTCACAATTGCAAAACTTTCCCTTATATATTTTATATATATTGGGTTGATGCAAAATTAATGCAGGTTTCCTCTATTGCGATATCTTAATTCCAATTGTGTAAACAAAGCAAATCCTAACATTGATCATTATTATACCAAAACAAACCGTATCTAATACCCTCTCTTTCACCATGAATTTGATCAGTAAAAACGTTTTGTTCAGTGTGTTAAAAGGTCTTAAATCGAAAAAGTCGAAGTACGATTTTCGTCAAATTTATTTTAACGAATTTAAATTAGGGCGCAGCGCTGCGCAAACGGCTCG
Source organism: Aelia acuminata (assembly GCA_911387785.2). Lineage (NCBI taxonomy): Eukaryota > Metazoa > Arthropoda > Insecta > Hemiptera > Pentatomidae > Aelia > Aelia acuminata. The sequence continues at coordinate 61,227,114 of OU426980.1, read as the reverse complement.
TAATATTAACGAAGTGTGGGGTCAGGGAGCTATTAACGAGTGCACGGTGCAGCGTTGGTTCCAGAAGTTTCGCAGTGGAGATTTCGACCTCGAAGACAAGGAAGGTCGGGGCCGTCGTTTTGCTCTTGACAACGACCAGCTGAGATCAATAGTGGAAGAAGACCCAACCAAAACCACCTGAGAAATAGCGGTAGAACTCGGCGTGAACCAATCCACAGTTGTACGCCACTTGGAAGCAATTGGTAAGGTAAAAAAGTTGGCCAAGTGGGTGCCACATCAATTAAACGACCACCAAAAAAATCGCCGCTTTGAAATCTATTCCATGCTTGTGACACGCAATAAAAATGATCCATTTCTCGATCGCATTGTGACGTGCGATGAAAAATGGATCTTATACCACAATAGAAGGCGTTGTAGCCAATGGCTGGGCAAAGATGAACAACCAAAACCTTTCCCGAAGCCCAACCTGCACCCAAAAAAAGTTATGGTCACAGTTTGGTGGTATACTGCTGGTGTTATCCACTATAGCTTTCTCAATCGAGGTGAGACTATAACTGCTGACAAGTACTGTCAAGAAATTGACAACATGAATCAAAAATCACACGTCGCACAACCAACGCTACGACGACTGCACGAGTTGGGCTACGAAGTTCTCCCACACCCACCTTATTCACCTGACCTCTCTCCTACAGACTTCCACTTTTTCAGGCATCTGGATAACTTTTTGAGGGAGGAAAATTTTCAAAACCAGGATGAAATTGAAAATTCTTTTCGTGACTTCATTGAGTCCAGGGATTCAGATTTTTTTTCTGGTGGAATAAGAAAGCTAGTCGAACGTTGGCAAAAGTGCATTGATTCAGATGGAAATTATTTTGATTAAATATATATATTAAAGTAAAGATATGGCCTATTTTCAATGAATATTAAAAACCTGCATTAATTTTGCATCAACCCAACAGGTAAGTGAAAGTAAAAATATAATGTCATATATTTCCAATATTATTTTTTCTGCCATAGCTGTAAGAGGATCTAGGTCAATATATGAGCTTTTTAACATAAAATGATAACAAATACGGGAATTGTTTTAAGTGAATGGTACACAAAAAGACGCTTCAAGTAAAGTATTTCTTAAAAATAAAATTGTAACCAATTATTTTTTGGCAACCTTTAAAATCCTTAAATCCTGATTTTTACAAAAAAAAAAAAATTAAAAATGCAGAGTGGCCCTTTAACCCCATTTTCTCGTAGAATTATTTTCTCCCCGTTTTCAAATTCATTCATAACTCCTCTGAACTTTCTTCATTCAAAGTGAGTACATTCATTGGAAAGCAGACCAACAACTCTTCCAAAGCATACCAAATTCCTATAATTATAACCCTAATAAATAATAAATAAAGAAAAATTACGTTAACGCTTGTATTTTATATCCCGTGTTGTAGATTTCGGAGATGTTTGTGCCATTTCGTGTACTTTACAAAACCCTAAATCTCTCTCTTCAGCAACTTCTTGTTCGGTGAAGTCGTGTTGAAGTTATTATATATTGTGTTTGTGTTAAAAAAAAAACAAAATACTTTACAGTAGGCAAAAAATGTTTTAATTTTTAAACTAATTAATTAAAATATAAAAGATTCGACCACGGCCAGGAATCGAACCCAGGTCGTCCGCAACGTAGATGCGGAGAACCTGGGTTCGATTCCCGGCCGTGGTCGAATCTTTTATCTTATAATTAATTAGTTTAAAAATTATAACTTAATTGTTTAACTAACGGTCAAGATTAAATAACATCAAAAAATGTTTTATTTTTTTATATTCATAAAAAAAAAATAAATAAATAAAAATTTTAGCTGCCACATCGCGTAGATTATCTTATACAATTTTTTCACACCTTAAATGCTTTGAATAATTTGAGCATCACGTATTTACTCTCCAACGTAAAATAAATTTTCTTATTGTTAAATAAAAGTTTTTATTTTGATTAGTGATAGTACGGTACATGAAATTTTGGCTGTCATATCTCGGGCATATACACGCATCAAATACCCAGTTTAATCGAAATAGTTACAGCCGTTTTTGAGAAAAAAAAATTGAAAATGAGACAAAATTTATTAAATGAAGTGCCCTCTCGTATTGACCCATTGTGATGAAATTTTGGCTGTCACATCTTTGGGATATACATACATCAAATACCAGGTTTAATTAAAATCGTTACAGCCGTTTTATAAAAATAAAACAAAAAATCTTGAAAAGTAGACAAAATTTATTAAATGAAGTGCCCTCTCCTATTGATCAATTTTGATGAAATTTAGGCTGTCACATCGCGGGCATATGCATACATCAAGTTTGATAAAAATCATTAGAGTCGATTTTAAGAAAATGGAAAAAAATCGTAAAAGTGAGACAAAATTTATTAAATAAAGTGCCCTCTCCGTTTGACCAATTATGATGAAATTATGGCTGTCACATCTTTGAGATATACATACATCAAATACCAAGTTTGTTCGAAATCGTTATAGCCGTTTTCGAGTAAATAAAAAAATCGTGAAAATGAGACAAAATTTATTAAATAAAGTGACCCCTCCAATTGATCGATTTTAATGAGATTTTGGCGGTCACATCGCGGGCATATGCATACATCAAATACCCAGTTTTGTAAAAATCGTTAGAGCCGTTTTTGAGAAAATGAAAAAAACAAATAAAAAAATGAGACAAAATTTATTAAATAAAGCACCCGTTTGACCAATGTTGATGAATAGTTTTTGTTCAATAGCTAGTCTGTTCACACACCCACACACACAACTCCTCTGGAAATTAAGCCACTTCCTAAAAGTCGGCGCAGTCCAAAATAGAATCTGTTGGTTGATGTTTTGCTCCCCTTATCTTAGACGAATGAATACGTTATAATTAAAAATAATGAGGACAATGGAAAATCTCAACTAACTGACCATGCTAAGTTTATATTTTCTTATCCTTAAGTCTAGACCAGTCAATCCTACTTTCCAATTCATTTCAAGGAAAGAAGGCCTTGGGAGGGCCGATATTCTGGGGATTTGGATCACTTCATCGGGTTCCAGCCGAGATTCATATCTTATTAAGCCTCTCTTATTTCTAGGAGTTTTACGCCTAAAAACCTAAACAAACAAACAAATTTCACCGGGTCCTGTTCACTGCTGATTTTTATGGAAAGATTTCATAGTCTCTTGCTTGGGGAAGGGGAGCACAAAATCGTAAACTGTAAATGACAGAAAGGAGAAAACCAAGAGGTTCTTCCATACATTGATTTCAGGAAAAACAAAAAGGCTATTAGAAATATCCAAGACATGAATAGAAACAATTTCGGAGACTTGGCGGAAAACAATTTTTATATCGAAATTCCATGTTCAGCCATATCTCGCACTGAGAAAGATTGGGAACCCAGAAAAGAAATGGAAACAAGCCTGTAAGGCATCTTTATTAGGAACCAAGGACGACCGAGAAATCTCTATGAGGATTCCAGTAGAGAATATAGGCACAAGCAGGAGGTAAATATACAAAATGTGTCGAAACAGGGTTGACAGCTTCGTTAGGTAGAGTCCCCTCCTCCGTAACTATGCTGTTACAAAGAAAACGAGAAAGAAAAAAGTTCCTTCCTTACGGAAAAAAAACAAAACAAAGAAAAGCGATTACTAGAAAAGCAAAATGAAATAGTCACTTTCTTTCGAAAATAAACAAGCTGAAAAGGATAAACTTCCGTCCAAGCGGAAACAACTAATAAATTTCATGCTACCAGATCGTAATTTAAAATAAAAAGTCTTCCTTCAAGACGAAAAAAATACAAAAAAAAAACTTGATTCCTCTTTAGAATATTTTGCCAGGAAGATAAAACCGGGCGCGCTCCGATAGTGTTAATGGGTGAGATCGAGATCGAACCGGGAGCGGAGCGAGACTGGACCGTTACCGTTAGTGTGACTACTCTCTATTTCTCTTTAGAATATTTTGCCAGATTCACAATTCATATGTCACAATACATAGTTGATGGTCCAAGTTCATGGTTCGGTTGCAATTCATTACTTAAATTACACTCTTCATCTAGATTTTCATTTTTCATTCTTTCGTCTTCCAAATCTTTTTTCGATTTTCTTTATGGCTTGAAGTTTCTCTCCTACTAAGTTGATCGTTTCCATAGCTGAATCTTCACCAGGAACCAGTGTCAAAACCGCAGAAGACAATGTCTTTAGTTCATCAGATAATACTTTGTATTTATCACTAAGTGCATTATAATCGATAGATAAATTGTTAGAAAACAAATACTTTTTAATTACATGGGATTTCATAACTTCATTTTCTCTTTTCAAATTTTCATAACCAATACACTGTTTTTCCAAACATTGGTGTTGCAAACTATTTTATACGATTTCTCTAATTCTTTGCAAATAGCTTCATTCCATTTAGAAGCATCAGGACCATTTAAGGCGTCTTCAGGCGATAGGGGCTCATCATTTCCTTCACAAAAATTTGATATCAAATTCAAATAAACACAACTTGATATCAAAACAGAAGGAGAACCTTTCTTCAATGCAAGAGGAAATGAAATAGCACAAAGCAGAAAGAGGTTAAAAAGGTTTATACTAAAATAATACAGTACCAATCATGAATTTTCAAATGAAAATTTAAAAGGAGACCCACTTAGGAGAATAAAAGCGGGAAAACGAGGTATAAAGGAAACTCTGTCCATTATTAGAAAAGAATATCCTTACAGAAGAGGGATGAACAGAAAAAAAAGAAAAACTTGAATTTAATGAACAATGAGATCCTTGTAAAAGGAATCAATGAAGATAATCTGCCACTCACTGGGTTGTGCTGGGGGATGGGGTTTAAATAATAACACTTCTTATTTCTACTCATTATAGTAAATTAACCGTGTTGTGCAGTGGTTATAAAAAAAAGACAGTTTTGATAAGAATAACACTTTTAATGAGTGAAAAGCACATAAAGCTCTTAATGTTACAACCAAAGAAATACAAGGGGGACAGAGCCAAGGAGATAATTTATATACCCAACACCTCCCCTTAAATCATCTCCAAAAAAAATATTATACAAAAAATATACATACAAAAATAACAATATACAAAAAAATATTCTTAAATTTAATCCAAGAAATAAGACAATGGTATTATGTCTATCTTCAGGGAGTGAACTTTGTTAGAAGTTCTGCTAACATTACATCAGTGGAAATATGCTCAATATTAATAATTTTATCACTAACACATTCTCTTAAAAAATGGTATCTAATATCTATATGTGTTGATCTTTGAATTATTACCTCATTCTAAGCTAAATTTATGGCCCCTATAGGGCCTATTCACACTATAGGTTTCGCTCCCGGTTCGATCTCGATCTACCGCATTCACACTATTGGTCCGCTCCCGAACCGATCCCCTTAAGTCTTATCGTATTCGTATTCACATTATATAATTTTACACCATCCACGATTGAAGTCATTAATAATCGAAGTCGTCTGTATTCGGATCTTCATTAATAATTAACTTAAAGTTATTAAATTTGTTCATAAATTTTGTGGCCAAAAAAATTTTAACTTTTCGTTTGTATATTTTTCTTGATGAAGAAGATAATATTATGAAAACAAGAAGAATATATTGCAACACTATGATAATTATCAATTATAATTATAAATTAATTTAATTAATGGTGAAGAAATAATTCTAATTTTTTTCCAAACGCTTGAAATGTTTAAAAAAACATTTATATATCACCAAAAAGAAAGTAAAAACCCGAAAACTTGTCGTGAAGTGGTTTGTCCACGAGAAAAATTCATATTATGTTTGAGATATCATATTTTGCAATGAATTAATGTAAAAAACAGTCACCGTTTTATTGACTATATACTCGTTGCTATTATAAAATAACGGTCGATTTGAAACTTGAAAAGTAGTTATATTTAGCCGGTTGAGCAGGAGCACGAAGGACATGACCTTGAGCGTGCCGTAGTAGAGCTATATGTGACCTTAAGGGTCATTGACCGACCTTGTGAGGGCGAGGGGGGTGTTGTTCTAGGGTGAGGGGGGTGTCCTCGAGGTGTGTTATGAGGTTTTGGTTGACCTTGAAGGGGTCAACGGATGTGAGATGCCGAACATGGCAACGTTGGATAGTAGGTGTGGCAACAGCGCGTGCTTGAGCCGTGCTGTAGCGTGGCACCTGTTCCCGGGCGCAGGTGTGCGCGGTGCCCGGGGTGTGGCTATTAGTGTCATTATGTCATACCATTCGAGCTCCTCTTCGTTTAAAGGGAATGATGTAACGAGTCGCAAAGTATCGTCTTTTGAATTCATTGTATCGTATACAAGCTTAGTAAAAGCTGTTTCTGCCCCCTCCCCTCACCACATACATAAGTGGCAAATAATTAGCCTAGAAGAGGCTGGCCCAGGAGAGAGTGGGGCAGTCTGGGAGAGCCTGAGGCAGTCAGTCTGGGAGAGCCTGAGGGAGTCAATCTGAGAGGAGCAGTGAAACATAGAGGCAGTCTGAGGGAGTCAGCTGTGAGGGGTAGTCTAAGTCTGGGACAGGCAGAGTGAGCCTGGGGCATAGTGGGACCCGAAGTAGTCAAGTACCCCCAAGTGATTTATGAGTTATGGTACCCCCCCCCCCTTGTGTAGTTGGGACTTATCCCTGTGTCACATTGGACTGGGTAGACTTAAGAATAGGGGTGACAATATATTTATTTCTCACAAACTGTTGTTTTTCTTTAACCTGAACTTACTAAATAGTATTAGTGCTAATGCTACAAATATACATTAAATTGTCTTCTATTATCATTTTGACATATTACATTTAATGGCTGTTTTTTTTATTCATCAAGGCTATAGTGACCATAAGGGAGTGTTTGCACTCCATCGCTTAATGTACGCCTTTTGTCATCCAATGAGCATAATGACTTTTTATTTATTAGTGAGGTTGTAACGTTATGTTTTTTAGATTGAATTATATAAAACGAAGAATATACACTTTTACTCTCTTTAAGTGTGTTTAAATAATCGTTAAAAGTAAATTCGCTAACAGCTGATTTTTTTATTCCCTTTGACTTTTTAACTGTTATATCATTGTTTGTTATGTAAGAATACATTTTAGGTCTCAACCCGACAAATTCAACAATAGGATCTCCAAAGGTTTCATCTTTCAACAGACCGACTACTTTTTTATTTTTTTCATTATAGAAATGAGAAGTGGGAAAATTGCTTGTATCAAAATATTTTTGTAACTCTCCAGACATATCAGAATAAATGTCTTCAGTCCTAATATTGTATAAAAATGAATCGGTATCGGTATAACATAAAGTATACCATTTTCTATACAAAGTACAAACATTTTCTATACCATATTTTTTCAAGAAAACATTGTAATGGTAATGATACATCAAAACTTTGCTCAACTCTAACACTGAGAATCCTACATACAAAGGTTTATCAAAAATAATGCTTTCTTTTTCCAACTGAACCGCTGTAACATTATCTGCAAATATAATCCTGCCTTTAAAATTTGGTGTATTAACTTGACGATATAATGATTTTTCATTTGTTACTATTTTTAAATCAATTCTGTTACGCACGTTTTCCATAAATTTGCTGAAGCAACTATTATTCATTAATTTGTAAAAATCAGACTCGAATGTATTTTTTGCTGATGCTCTCATCTTTGAATTAATTTTTGTATATGGTGCCAACCAATTCTTTTGTTTAAACTTTAATACCCTGTGAATTTTTGTAATTTTTACCCCCAGTTGTAAAGCTTGTTTTAAATTCACATAATGTACTATATAACGTGTTTTGGATAGCAAAGACGTTAATGATTTAACAGTTTTAGTATTAGATGGCTTACTTTTTGCAGGTAACAATGGTAGTTGAGAATGTTTATCATAAATTTCTATTGGGTATTCAATGTCAACATCTAGCTATCTGAATCGTTTTCTAGATCTAATACATTAAATTTTTCATCAGTCCACTCAAATTCGGCATATGGTAGGGAAAGGTTCATAGCGTAACCATAAAGATTGTTAACGTCTACATATAATAAATAATTACTGGGTTTTGTGGAATCATACTCATTTAAATATTTATTGTTAGCTTTAGCATACCGGGAAACGACTTGGCAAATACCTCCTAAGGGGATAAGGTCCCCTTTTCAAAAAACTGTACTATATCAATATCTTTTATTACGTCTAATTTTATTTTTGTATATTTTAACATTGCATTCCAAGACAACTGCGGTAAAGTAAAAAACCATGCGGGGTCAAGTTGATAAAGTTGTTGACAGAGAAGTCGGAAGGTTTCGAAAACTTCGCACAACAGAATTACATCTGTTTTTACATATAATTCCGCATAATCTTTTAATGTTTGGATTTTAAACGTTTCCCAGACATTTTTTTGCATGATCATAATCTACATCGCTAATGGATTGTTTTGTTAAATCATTAAAAAATGAAATATTAGGTCGTAGTTTTGTTTCATTTAGGCATTCAAACGAACTAAAATAATTATATGGAAATACACCTTTCCTTGTCAGCAATTTAACTTTGTTTTCATCATTAATAATACTAGCCATATTTGGAAATATTTCACTAATTTATTTTGATTGATTTTTTAAATTGTTTACTAATGTATCCAAACTTGATGAAAGAAATTTAAACGAGTCAAAAAATCGTATTTTGGTTCTATACCCTTTAAATGTTATGCTAAAACTTATATATTTTTCAGTATTACTGGGGATTACAAAAACATTTTCACAACGGTCTAAGAAAGGGATTATAAAATGAGAATCATAGCCTTGCAAGTTGTGCATGAAAACGGGTATAAAATCAGGTTTTTTTGCCCTTAAATTGCATGCATTATGTGCTGGTCCAATAAATTTTCCTATAAAGTGGCAGTGATGACGCACGCGATCGTGTTCATCTAAAGGGTATTGACATAATATACAGTCTTTAGCAGAATAAAAGGCTGACTCTTCACTTATTTCTTCCATCGGAAGCGGATTAGCATATATATTATCCGCTTCAACAGCTATTTGTTCAAGTTTTTCTAAAAAAACTTGCATACAGTTTTCTCCTGTATAAGCTAATGGTTTCAAATCAAACATATTAGACTTGACCAGAAGTGAAACAGAAAAGGCTCGATGCTCGTGTATTGCTTTGTTCCAAGGTGTTGACGGATTCGGAAAAGCCCCTGAAATTGGTATTAAAAGAAATTCTATATCCGCATAAACTACAATTGGAATGGGTTGTGTATATTCCACATGTTTAAATTCAATTTTATCTTATTGCGGAAAATCAGATCGAATTGGTTGATGATTACGACAAAATAATTCATATTCTCGCTTTCGCTCATCGCCATTTTCCCCAAACTTGTTTACATACGTCTTTGGAAATGTGGTCAGACATCTACGACATATAGTATATGCATGTTCTTTCAACGATATTTGAGAACTTACTAATCGTGAAAGCTTTTGTAAAAACAATAAATCGAACATTTTATTATAATTTTCCTTTTTAGTAATTCTACTTGGGTACACATTATTTTTCTCGTCTAAGCCATAAACATTTATAGACACATTATTTAAATTTTCAAATCGCTTTACCTCCCTTATTGGAGTCGGGAACGATATCGAATCAAAGGAATATGTGGTTTGAACATTTTTGTATTCATTAGCTTTATTCGATCTAATATCATCACTAAGTATAGCTAAACGGAAGCAATCATTAGTGTTATTTTTTACATTTATAACCCAACGTTTATCCTTATTTTTTTTAGATAATTCAATATATTGGGATCCTCCAAAAGGTCTATATTTTGTTAAATGTAAGCATATGTAATTTGATGAAATATACATCCAACCAGAACCTTTTTTTTCAAACTCGTCCTGTTCCGCTAAATTTTTTTCAAAAGTTGTTTCAACCTAATTTTCAAGGTTTATGCTAACATCTATCGTATTACTTTTCGATTTAAAATTAAAATCCGTTCTTTCACTAATAGTGTTTCCGTTTTTCTTAATATATGTACATTCTAACATTATATTTATTTTATAAGATTTCCAATCTTCAACATAAGAATTTAATAAATTTACTAGGAGTTCTTTTTTATTGTTAAAAAATTCGGTAGCTACTAATTTTTTATTATCGTTAGGAATGTATTCGTCCTCAACCGCATTTCCTAAAGAAGCTCTAATAATCCCGTTTTCTTCAGCAATCGCCTTCTCTCGCATCTGTCTATCAAACATGCTATATTTTCTTTTTTTATTCGGTATTTCCATTGTGCTCACGTTGAACGTATTTTTACTACTAACCCCACTAAGAACTTGACAGTTTATTTTATGACGTTCAAAATTGAACTTTCTATTAAATTCTTTCCCACAGCCTTGACAATAAAAAAGCAACCATTTACATCTGTGCCGTCTATTTGGAACCAATAACCCACATTGCTCACACAAATAATTGTTTTTATTATTCATTTTATTAAATCCTTAAATTAAATTAAAAATTAAACTAAACAAAAATTATAACTAGGTCTTACCATCTAAAACTATTGACCGCCTCCCCGGACTATTTTCTACCTAAAACTAGTAATATTTACATAAACGGTAATTCATATGAATTTTACTTTTTCCCATAATATTTAAATTTTAGTTGACCTAAAAACATAAAACATCAATTAGCTAAGTATAGTAATGTTTTTACAACTTTATTAAGTATTTTAATAATATTTACCATCATACTGTGCTATATCTTCATCAGTTATAACGAACAGATATCTTTTCGGCAAATATGTTCTTATCTGCCCCTCGTCAACTTCCAAGTTCTCAATAATGGCTTCAATGCTTAAGCCATATTCTGTCTTTTTTTTTGTTAATTTTGTATGTTTGTCCTATAGTCAGTTCCCCAATATTTTTGTATATGGGTTTTGTTTCTTTCATTTTTTTAAGCATAGACGTCTAAAACATACACACAAAAAAATACATTCTATTGGCAATGACAGACATTCACATGCTAATTATTCAACGAAAAGTTCTTAAATTACTTAGTACTTACTGTGAGGATGTGAGGACTGTATTTGACATCCGACGTATGCACTGGTCTCTATCTCTGGCCTTCTATTTATTCAAAGATCACACAAAGGGAATCGTTTTTTTCTTTATTTTGGTGATACATATTGCTCAGCGGCGGCACTCTTTCATGTCTGGGCGGCATCCTTTCAAATAGATAACAAGTATAGCGATAGCTTCTCATTTGCTGGCTGTGCATTGATAAAATGGCGGCAGTGCTACTCGGACGGCATCCTTTCAAATAGAAAACACGTATTGCGGTGAACACAACAGATAAGCGAATGAATGGTTCTTTGTCGTCTTAACTCCTCGAGGTCTACTTGCTCGAGATTATCATAGTGCAGCTCGTGCTGACTGGGCGAAGATAAGATGAATTCTCTATCCAGCTCAAGAATGAATGGTTCTTTGTCGTCTTGTTTATAATCAGCGGCGGCTGATATCTGGGCGGCATCCTTTTAAACAGATAACAGACCCGTCGCGAGCTAGCTCAAGGCATCGCTCATATGTAAACAGTGTTGAATGAGCATGATGTCAGGATCTCCCCGCCACTGCAAGGAGCCACCAGGACGGTATGGGTTGGAACTGACCTTTATTCCTCCGACATCATTGCTTCGTAACGACAATTATGAATGAATTCTGAATGAAACAGCTGAGTCATGCACCAGTAAACTGATTAAATCACGCACCAGCAGCCACACCCCGGGCACCGCGCACACCTGCGCCCGGGAACAGGTGCCACGCTACAGCACGGCTCAAGCAACGCGCTGTTGCCACACCTACTATCCAACGTTGCCATGTTGGGCATCTCACATCCGTTGACCCCTTCAAGGTCAACCAAAACCTCATAACGCACCTCGAGGACACCCCCCCTCACCCTAGAACAACACCCCCCTCGTCCTCACAATGTCGGTCAATGACCCTCAAGGTCACATATAGCTCTACTACGGCACGCTCAAGGTCATTTCCTTCGTGCTCCTGCTCAACCGGCTAAATATAACTACTTTGAATGAAAATTCAGTATATTATGAAAAATGTCAGATAATTTTAAAAAAATATAATTAAAATAAAAGCAAAAAATAATTAAAATATGAATCAGGAAAAAAAAATCACTCTATCGGTAAACGCTGCAACGAGTTTAATCTCCATCAAATAAAATTTCACAAGACTAATCTGGATGGAGCGAGACTGGAGCGGGAGTGGAACGAGACCGGACCCATAGTTTGAATGGGGTAGATCGAGATCGAACCGGGAGCGGAGCAAGACTGTGCCGATATTGTGATTACCCTCTTTCTATTCCTCTTTAGAATATTTTGCCAGGAAGATCAAACCGGGCGCACACCGATAGTGTGAATGGGTGAGATCGAGATCGAACCGGGAGCGGAGCGAGACTGGACCGTTACCGTTAGTGTGATTACTCTCTATTCCTCTTTAGAATATTTTGCCAGATTCACAATTCATATGGCACAATACATAGTTGATGGTCCAAGTTCATGGTTCGGTTGCAATTCATTAATTAAATTACACTCTTCATCTAGATTTTCATTTTTCATTCTTTCGTCTTCCAAATCTTTTTTCGATTTTCTTTATGGCTTGAAGTTTCTCTCCTACTAAGTTGATCGTTTCCATAGCTGAATTTTCACCAGGAACCAGTGTCAAAACCGCAGAACACAATGTTTTTAGTTAATCAGATAATACTTTGTATTTATCACTAAGTGCATTATAATCGATAGATAAATTGTTAGAAAACAAATACTTTTTAATTACATGGGATTTCATAACTTCATTTTCTCTTTTCAAATTTTCATAACCAATACACTGTTTTTCCAAACATTGGTGTTTACAGCAAACTATTTCATACGATTTCTCTAATTCTTTGCAAATAGCTTCATTCTATTTAGAAGCATCAGGACCATTTAAGGCGTCTTCAGGCGATAGAGGCTTATCATTTCCTTCACAAAAATACACAAAATCGTGGCCTTTCTTCGGTTTTGGAGGTCTTGAACTTCTCCTAAGTTCTTCTTCTTAAGAATCCTTCGGGTATGAATCATTAAAGCCATAGGACGGCTCTTCACTCTCAATAGATGGTTCTTTGTTCTCACAAGGTAGTTGAAGGAGTTCAGAAGAGCCTAAAATCCTACTCATTATTGACGTTTGGATATTATCCTTCAACAAAATATTTTCTTCCATGAATATAACATCACTGCTTATAGTTACTCTCCTGGAGTGAGGGTTAATTAAACGATAATCTTTTGTGTCACCGCAATAGCCTATAAACATACATTTTTCCGATCGAGGTTCCCACTTACTTCTTCGTCCCTGAGGAACTTTCACTATAGCTTCACAACCAAAAATTCGGAGATTTCCAAGGTATGGTTTCTTTCAAAACCTGGCTTCAAAGGGTCTCTTGACTTTTATAGGTTTAGTGGGACACCTCTTGTTAAGGTGTTGAAGTCGCCTCAGCCCCATATGATTTAGGTAAGCTACCATCTTGTAATAGGCACCGTGCCTTATCTACAATTTTACGATTGGCTTGCTCAGCTAAAGAGTTCTGTTGTTGCGTGTAGTGGACAGTTGTTTGATGTCTAAACCCTTTAGTTTTTAAATAATTATCAAATCTTAAAATGATAAACTCCTTCCCATGTTCTGTACGGAAGGTTTTAATTTTCCGGTGGAATTGGTTTTAAGTAAGGGCACAATATTCTTTAAAAATTTCCAAAGCTTGATCCTCAGTTTTGAGAAAATAAACATGAGTATATCTAGAATAATCATCTACAATAACCATGAAATATTTGTTACCTCCAACAGATGGTTTTTCCATAGGACCACAATGATCTGAGTGTATAAGCTCAAGGGGAGCCTTAGCTCTAAATTTGCTGGATTTAAAAGGTAGGCGAGTTTGCTTGCCTGAAGCGCAGATTTCATACACACACACTATCACTAACTTCTAATTTATCAACACCATTTGCAATGTTTTTACGACTTAGATGGCCTAATCTTCTGTGTCATAGTTCCTTCGAATTTGTAACAGCATGGCAGCAAGCAAGCCACAAAGGCATTTGAATTTTTCTCTTTTTCGTTCTGATGACTATTATTCTTCTGAGAACGACAATCTGCTGCAAAATGTCCAAGACGTTGACAATTAAAACACCTGATGGGTTGTTTGTTTACTCTTTTATCACTTGATCGACTTTCAGATCGATTTGTGTTGACAGAGCTGTGTCTTGATTAGTTGAAGATCGATTAGGTTCAGTTTTAATATCTTGAAGTATTTTTACTTTGATCGAACCAGCATTAATGGATATTCCTAAATCTTCTAAACCCTTAAGCAATGGCTTATATTCGTTCGGGTGCTTATCCATTCCTCTGATATATCTAATTTGATATCTCGCAGTCGTTGGGTGGTTGATATTATCTTATTAACATATTCTTGAATAGAGTTACAATTATCCAATCGAGTTAAGATTAATTGTCTCAATAATCCCACTTTTCGAGTAAGGCCAGAGTCCTCAAATAAATCCTGGATAGTAGGTATCCCATGCTTCCTTCGCCGTAACATACTTTTCAATATGGTGGATCAGGTGAGTTTCAACAAGCAGGGATATTTTAACTAAAGCTTTTCGATCTTTTTCTTTGGCATCTTCTGCTTTTACCTTTTCTATGACAACATCCCACTGGTCGTCTAACTGAAGGGCCTTAATGTGAAATTTCTACGAGGCATAATTCTCCCTGTCCTTGAGTTTCTCCACAAACGTTAGGGCATTTGACGCCATATTCCCACCAGCTTGAAATTGTTGAATTATTCAATAACACGGCACTGATTCACTCACTAAACAATACTTGCTCACAGCCCTGGGCCCATAACCTGGGCAGTGGTTATAATAAAAAGACAGTTTTGATGAGAATAACACTTTTAATGAGTAAAAAGCACATAACGCTTTTAACGTTACAACCGCATACACATACATGCACATCAGAACAAGAGAGGAGGAAGGTGGGGGTAACAAAAAAATACAAGGGGGGCAGTGCCAAGGAGATAATTAATATACCCAACAAATCAGATAGTGAATTTCCTGAATTAAAATTTGGAAAGTATGGGTGGACAAATTTCAGTAGGGTACCATATAATAATAACATGTAGAATATTAGTAGAGGACAAAGGTTTCATCTCACCAAAGCATCTTTATTCCCAATAGACCAATTCTATGAGTTTATAGACCTCTAATTACAAAATTAAATAATATAAATACTGAATAGACTTATGGCTCATTGTCATTTTTTTTATCCTGCTTTAACAGAAGTTGCCTTCAATTCACTTTAATAAATTTTACCATCTCCAATAGAATGTGAAATAAAAAAATAGGGCTTTAAGCTGAAAATGAGGGAAATATTAAAAAAAAAAGAAAAAAAAAAAGTAAACTTTAAAAAAATCTTGAAACTAAATAAAAATAATTATGTACTTAATAGTTTTATTTAATTTAGTACAAATAAAAATTTCTTTCCGTTTTTTTTTCTTCACTTTATTTCATGCTTTGGGTAGATACAAGAGTGATTTTCAGAATAAATACCGCTTTCCTTAATTTTATCAGGATTTTTTTCTTTCATTATATTGCTCAAATAAGAATCCTTTTAGTATTTTTATGCTTCTATACACAAGCAGTGCAACTCATGTGGCATCTCCCTCACTCAGCTTTAGGTATGAAGAAACGCATGCTTGTCAAAGAACATCTGACTTCTAACTCTAATCAATGCCATCTGCAGGTTTTTATTGCAGAGCTTTGTCATTGATGTATCACAGGCTTCAAAATAAGCTCCATCAGTTGTGTGATTCTCTCTTCTACCATTCTAGTAATTGGGCTTTCTTTCTATTATCGTAATTAAAATATCTTTGTTAAAGGATTGATGGTTTCACTCTGTTCAAGACTATTTAACCTTTAATATGTAATGGTTAACCATCACCTTGGGAAGTAACCAGCAGATAGTCTGATTATTACAAGGATAACAGGGCTAACTGTCGAGCCCAAACTATCTATTGTGATGTCGATGTCCTATTTCTTTCTAGAATCATTACTTGAGAACATTGGAGTTTAGCCAGTAGTAAGGAAAACGATACAAAGTGCAGCATTTTGCTCCCCCATGCTTATTATTATTATATTATTATTATTATATGCTTATTATTATTAATATATTATTATATTAAAGCTTTCTGCAATAACTAGATGATTACAAGCTCATAGTGTATTATCAATCAGTACCTCAGATATGTATTTGGGAACAATGTTGGTGCTTAGATACTGCAGATGGTAGATATTATACTGCAGATGCTCCACCTAGGCACTCATGATTTTTTCTTTTCCGTTGGTTTGACTTCCTGTATAAAAAAGACCTTCTTTATCCGAATAATTGTGGCAATCTGCATCAAGATGCTCTAGAGTTTTCTCAGAGTAGGTATTGAATGTTTTTCTGTAGGGGTATTATGGAGATTTGTAATCATTAGGACCTAGATATAAAATTCTCATCAATCACTTTTATTTCCTGCTATAACTGTATGTTAAAAGGCAACAAAGGGTACTTTACCTATGTCTACAGTTTGCTGTTTCTACCATTGTTTTCAGTGCAAATAAATCATCACATTACCAGAGTACAATGTGGAACTGTGTTCAAGCTTTTATGTATATTGCCTTATGTTTTTATTATTTCATATTTTTTTTTTCAGGACTACCTCTGATACCTTAGAAGCAGCACCTTCT
The DNA here is from genome assembly GCA_911387785.2 of Aelia acuminata. Taxonomy (NCBI): domain Eukaryota; kingdom Metazoa; phylum Arthropoda; class Insecta; order Hemiptera; family Pentatomidae; genus Aelia; species Aelia acuminata. Next base: position 61,210,291 of record OU426980.1, on the reverse strand, counting down.
TTTAATGAAAGCAAATCAAATATTTTATCACCAATCTTGAGTCCATTAGGGTGTGAATCTGCTAGTGATAAGGAAAGTGAATATGTTGACTGTGATTGGCTAGAAGAACAGACATTTGTTGCATCTCCTATTCAGATAGAAGAATTGCATGAAGTATCTTCTTCTAGAGAAAGTGTAGATTACCATATTATTAAGAAACAAACTGTGTCAAACAATAAAAGTGTTAGTAATACCTACATTAGAAGTGTTAGTGATATAGGACCAGTGAACAACACAAAAGATACTAGATTTGTTATAACAGTTGATGAAAGTACTTTATCGTTTAGTGATGATACTATAGACTCTATTAAAGAATCTGAAACTGTTCAGAGATATACTATTAATAATATTTTCTCTAGGGAACGTTCATTAGAATCATTGCATAGTTTTAATTACAATGTTGAACATATCAAAGAACTAAGTAAAGGTATTAGTGAACCTATTTTAAATAGGGATAGTCAATTAGCTCATAGAAGCACAGAAGGCCTTCGTAGAAATAAGCAATCAAATAAAAAAAGAACTATGACTGTTACAAGTTCTGGCTCAGCAATTTTATTTTCCAAACATTGGGGTCCACAAAGATATGTACAGATTTTTAGAGAACCAAAAAGCAGCCTTGGTATCAGCATAGTTGGTGGCAAGGTAAATATCATAACATAAAAATAGTCAAAGTTAAATAAACAATTGCTAGTTTTATTTTAGATATCTACTTACCATTAAGCTGATATATTGATAGTAAGTTGTAAGTAGATTATTATAGTACCCACAGATATTATGACTGCTTTGTAACCCAAAATACTCTGTTTTCATAAATATTCGTTCAGTTATAATATTTATTTTTACTAGTTGCCTAATTCATTTCATCAAATAGTACTGGTACTGGTATAGGTAGGGAGACCCATATCCGGCAAGTGAACCATTTGTTTCTTTTTGCTGACTCTAGGAAAATTATACCTCAATTATAATTCTTCTAATGAAGTTCAAAAGGGATAACCCATTGATGGAGGGAACTATTGATTCAGGAATCATATCTAAGCCCAGAAGCTTACATCTAAGAGGTGCAAATTGTTCATAATCTGTTATATAACTTAAAGCTGTTTTTGGTATTTGTCTTCAGAAGACAGGTTTCAGCTAATCCAAAAATCAACAGTGTCACTTCATTTTGCGATGTACATAGAAGACTCCGATAATTAATCAAATTTTTTCCTATTAAGACATAGCAACCAATTGGTCATAGAACGGGAAGGATTTCTTATTAACTATTTAGCTTGTCTAAGCCTGGTACAACCATTCCACTCTAGGCCTATTCATGTCTAATCTGACATAGTAATAGTTTTATATTTTTATTTGTATATTACTTAAAGATTTATCTATCAACTAACAGTATAATATAAGTAGGATGAGGAGAAACAAAAAAAAAAAAATAAAAAAATAAAAAAATGAGAAACATACAGAAGTAACATTAGTTCGTAAAATGCATTGCGTATCTATACTTTAATACTATTATCTCAATCAATGCCTTTTAATGTTTAATGAATTAGTTATTATAAAACTGATCTATTTTTCAGAAAAAAAATATGTTTGTTTTAATAAATGGGTGTTAGCAAATATTATACAAGCATAAAGTTATCCTTGAACCCTCTCAATGATATTATTTTTGCCATATTGATCAGATTAAGACCTAAAGTAAATTTCTGTAATCATCAGTTCTGCAGGCTAAAACATTCTACCTTTTTTTAGATATTACTCTAGCTTTGATTACCTTTTTGAAAAGCTGTTATAAAATTATTTGTAAAATGTATCTGTAAATTGAGGCTGTCTAATGATTAATTGTGGTAATTTTTACTTGTTTAATGTGAGAAGAGTTTTTGAAAAAATAAAAGAAATATTAGATTGAAACCAAACTGCTTATTTAAGTAATAAATTGAATAATTGAACAAAAAAAAAAAAAAAGAAAAAAAAAAAAAAAAAAAGAAGGCGGCTTGATTTGAAGGATGGATTTTAAACAATTCCACCTTATTGGTTTCAAGTTTATAGTCTTACTTTAATACTTCAAGTAATAATATTAAACTTATCATTACACTTCAGTGTTTTATTTTTTGATCACCCTAAGAAGTAATAAAGTAAGAATTAATAATAATAATAATAATAATCATAATAATCCTTCCGCGAAAAGATGGAGGACGGGGGCTTTTAAACCTGTTAAAAGTATGTCGCCGTGAAGAAAGGCAACTCCAAAACTATTTCAGAGCTAACGAAAGATCAAGGGTCATCGCAGCTGTTGCAACATTAGACTTCGGCTACACAGCCCTAAATCTTCGAGGCGAACATTTTCCATTATTAGGAAGTAATGAATCCCTGATAGGTACATGGAAATCTAAAGAGCTCCATGGAAGATTTTACCATAGTCTATCGGCAACGGGAGTTGATATGGATGCCTCACTAATGTGGCTAAGAAAGGGCAGATTATTCCCTGAAACCGAAGGTTTTGTTATAGCCATCCAAGACCAAGTGATCGCAACCAAAACCTACAGGCACCGTATATGTGGAGAAGTTGTGGATGAGACGTGTCGGCTATGTAGAACAGCAAGTGAGTCGATACAACACATCACATCAGGATGTCAAGTTCTGGCTGGAAGAGAATATATACAGAGGCATGACAGCATGGCAAAAATAGTTCACCAAGAACTTGCTAAGAAGTATAAAGTCATAGAAGACACAAAGCCTTACTATAAATATAGACCACAGCCGTTTATCGATGGAAAACACATCAAGCTGTACTGGGATCAGGCCATCATAACGGATCACACCGTACAGCACAATAAGCCTGATATCTTATTAATACTAAAAGATGAAAAACAGGCAAAAATTATTGAAATAGGGGTACCGTCAGATGATAATCTACACAAGGTGGTAGCCGAAAAAATAAGAAAATATCAGGACCTAAGTGAAGAATTGAGGCAATTATACAAACTTGACAGAGTGACGGTTTTGCCACTGATAATTTCTACAAACGGATTGATCCCGGAGACGACTGTGAACTCGATAACCACATTAGACCTTCCTCCTAGAAGTCTGGAACAGATGCAGAAGGCAGTGTTGCTCGGAACTGCGAGCATCGTAAGAAAATTCATGAACACTAAAGAATAAATTTTTCATGCCTTACCCTTGACCTAGGTCCGGGTAATGTGCCACTACCGGTGAAAAACTGAGAATAAAAAATAAAATAATAATCATAATAATAATTATGATATATCATTATGGATGACAACTTTTGTTTACACCCAATATTTTTAATGGTTAGGGATGATTTTATTTATAAAATTAGCTTTATAGCATATAGATATTATATAATTATATAATTATTAATTATAACTGTTACTTTTTGAATACTTGTGCTGTAATAATTATAATATAATTCAGTATCAAACACACCATGGAACATGCGCAACATTGAGGCAACCAGATAACGAAATAGTGTCCCTAAGAACTAAAGGTATAAAGAATGCATATCAGGTTTTATAACTTTAATCCATGAAGAAGAATACTATTCCAAAGTAATAGAGCAAAAAGTGTTTATTAACCAGACCTGCCGAGAAAGAATGCTATGGTAAAGTTTTATAGTTTTAATTACAGACAAGGACAACTTAATGAAAGACCTAACTAGAACAGGGCTGGTAATTGTTCCTAATGGTGGAAACTGGAAAAGAGAGGCATACTTATAGGGAAAATTATATATCATACAAGCTTTTTTTTAATATTTTAAAAATTGATTACATTGTTTTTTTCCACTGTAACCCAAGTAGGGTTTTGGGTTCATTATTTATTAAGTTAGTACTATTCTTATGCTCCAATCCAGAGCATACAAGTTCAGATTAATTAAACACAGACTTAGATTATTATTAATGAGATTAAGCAAGGTCTAATTAAATATGCAACTAAAAGTTAAGCCCGTTGTAAACCTACATTTTAGTTTCTTTATATAAAATATTACTACTTAATATAACTTTCTTGAATCTTAAATTTGTTTGTTTTGATGCAAAAATAGAACAGACATAATACCATTTCACAGATATTACTAACGGATTATAACATTGATTCATATATACCATAGGCAAACTTTATCTCTGTAATTAGAGATTTATTCTGAAATTCCTTTATTTTTTCTGGTTTACTATAGTGGTTATTATTATTATTTCCCTTTTTTTTTTTTAATACTTAAAGGAAATATATTAGATATGTTACTGGCCTAGGTTTGCTGTTTTAGCCGATTAACTTACCAATATGACTTCATTAACAACAATTTATTGTATTTTATGCCATCAAATTGAATAATTATTAACAAAATTAATGTTTAGGTTGATCTTTACACTTCAAAGCCAGATTATAGCAGTGCTATCTCAGGGATCTTCATTAAAAATATTCTTCCAAACAGTCCAGCTGGCAAGACAGGTGAATTAAAGGTAATAATTATTTGAATATATTTTAATTGATAGTTAAAACATCTAGCACAGTTATTTAACTATTTTTTAATGATTCAAATCAGTAACAAATATTAAAATGCAAAGGGAACCAATCCCAAGTATCTATAATTGTTGGTTACTTGCAACTTATTCTATGCACAATAGTCTTTGTTTAATAATATATCTGAAGCCAAAAAAAATTTAATTCCTTGACTGGAACTACTAATATACAATGTTATGTTATAATACTGAAAATATTGGAGTAAATCTCTTTAATAAAATAAAAATTATTGACGATTGAAAAGTATGATTTCCCATATAAATCACCTTTAAAGATGAGTTTGATTTTTGAAAGCCAGAATATTACTGAAATGCCACTAAAAAAAGCCTTAAATTTCTTAAATGCCTGTAAATAAGTAGCCGGTCATTGTTTTTCTCTACACAAACATCATCAGGACAGAAAAAGGAAAAGCTAAATAAATGCAGCCTGTAGGGTTGTACTTGAATAGTAAATCAAATGAAATATGAAAAAAGTAGATATATAGATAGGCCTCAGAGATAGTGCAACACACCGGCTTAGACTGTGGGATAGGGATGATGTCCCAAACTTTGGAAGTTTGGAGGAGGAATGGCAAAAGTATGATCCCCCTTCAACAATTTGGAAACAAAAGTAAGATCGAAATCAATAAAAATTTAATCTTTATATAAGGGTCATTTTTCCAGAAGGGCCGAAAGATTTCCCCTATGGATTCTGAAGCCCCCTCACCAGTTTGGTACATTAAAACAACCTCTAAATATGCTTTCTGACTTGCCCTGTCGACTAAGTAGGGTTTAACTCATATAACATTACAAATTAAAGATTGAATTTCAATATGACCAGTGGAAATCTCCTTCCCTCGCCATGTCACAACCCCAGTTTCCAAACTTTACGCTCGTCTACGAATTGACCATTGACGCTTTTTGAAGTTTTTATAAACGTGGTGCTGTTCAAAACATCTCAAGATTAGAATGTGAGGTATGCGATATTTTTAGAAATGATAGAATGATATATAGAGGAGTGAAAGACTTGTCCCCGGTGTTAGGGATTTCCCCCCGCTTACGTAGTATTTTCGTATTTTGGCAGTTTTAACCATTTCAGATGACGGCAGCTTCTGGCTTAATGTAGGATTACATCTCAGGTTATAACTCTTTTTTGCCGCCCAATATTTTCAGTCATTGTAGAACCATCAGAATAACTACGTTGGTGCTGCGGCGTGAGGCGGCACACAACCCGTGTCATATTCCTCCCCGTAGGTACTTAGACGGCAATTGTATCGACATTTTTTCATTGCTTTCTTCTTTTAGAACACTTTGAAACGTTTCTGACGGTCTATCGTTTTTTCGAAAAACAGCTGTACTTAATTAGTGACTAAAAAAAAATAGATGGTCATACAATACAATATCGGGTGTTTTTCTCCCTCCCACATTTACTCGGAGAGTTATTGTATCTAAATGTTTTTGTTGTTTTCTACTTCTAAAGCTCGTTGAAACGCTTCGAACGGTCTATCATTTTGTCAAAAAGTTGCTATATTTAAGTAGTGAACGAGAAAAAACTAGAGAGCCACTCAAACTCTGATGTCATGGATTCCGCCACTACGGACTCGGAAAGTAATTTTATCGAAAATGTTTCGCTGCTTTTTAAATTTAGAACTCGTTGAGGCGTTTCCAACGGTCTATCTTAGCAGTATAAACGACGGATTGTGCAATTGTGAACTAGGTCACGCCGTCTGGCAGGGCGAGGGGGGTGTATAACTAGGGTGAGGGGGGGGGGGCGGTTGATTGCACAATCCGGCAACGTCGCATGGAATGTGTGAGATGTGGCAACATCGCTTTGTTTACATTCGATACAGCGTGCTGTAGTAAGGCTATATGTGACCTTGAGGGTCATTGACCGACCTTGTGAGGGCAAGGGGAGGCGGTTGGTTTAGCGGCGTTTTTTTACATTATGCCTGTGACGTCATCCTCTGAGTGGGAGTTTTGTTTGTTTACATTTAACGGGGTGCGTTGACCCAGTGCACAACCCGGCCAGGTGTGTGATTTAATGCATAGGTGCATGACTCAGCCGGTTCATTGACCCTTTGTTTACATTATGCCTGTGACGTCATCCTCTGAGTGGGAGTTTTGTTTGTTTACATTTAACGGGGTGCGTTGACCCAGTGCACAACCCGGCCAGGTGTGTGATTTAATGCATAGGTGCATGACTCAGCCGGTTCATTCAAAATTCATTCGTAATTGTCGTTACGAAGCAATGATGTCGGAGGAATAACGGTCAGTACCAAACCCATGCCGTCTTGATGGTCTCGCTCTTATATAGCCCGCTTGCAGTGGTGGGGAGATGTCGTCATTCAGCACTGATTACATTCGAGCGATGCCTTGAGCAAGCTCGCGACGGGTCTGTTATCTGTTTAAAAGGATGCCGCCCAGATATCAGCCGCCGCTGATTATAAACAAGACGACAAAGAACCATTCATACTTGAGCCGGATAAAGAATCCATATTATCCTGACGCCCAGTCAGCACGAGCTCTGCACTATGATAATCGAGGAGTTAAGACGACAAAGAACCATTCATTTACTTATCGATGGTCAGTCAGTGTTTTGTAAGCTGCCCAGACATGAAGTAGAGTGCCGCCATTTTATCAATGTCAGCAGATGAATCGCTATACTTGTTATCTATTTGAAAGGATGCCGCGCCGACTATTTTATCTATGTTCAGTCAGCGGATGTATCGCACTACGTGTTATCTATTATCCGCCCAGACATGAATGAGCGGTTCCTCTGGAAATCGCTGCAGATGCATTTCCTACTGCATGTGGAGACAAGGCGACAAAGAACTATTTATTCATAGCGCTCAGTCAGCACTACTGTGCATATATACCCCCAGCTTCACACGTGACGAGAGCCATTGATTGCCCTACATCTACATTGAGGATATAAGGAGTAAAAGCGAGAGGTTCCTGCCCCCTCTACCCCTCACCACCTACATAAGCCTTCGTCATAGTCCTAGTACTGATAAACCAGTTTATTATGGGACGACTAACAAGTAAGAACATGAGGTATGAGACCGACCGAATGTCCACATTCGTCGGTTGGAATTCACCAGTGAGTGCATTGAAACTAGCAGCAGCCGGACTTTATTATTTGAAAAAATCAGATCGGACAAGGTGTCCTTTTTGTGGAGTAATATTACACGAATGGTTGGAACATGACGATCCTCTTGTAGATCACAAGAAATGGTCTAAATATTGTCCCTTTATTGAGTACTTGGAACAACTAGAGAAGCTACCAATGATGATAGATGACGTATGTGATAAAAAAGAAGAGGAAAACTGTTGGGGATGTTGCTGATGTCCGCAAGAGATTTAGAAATTTTCTGCAACAGAAAGACGACTTGAAAAACCAGACATCAATGTATGAAATAAAGAGAGAGACAAAATAACTCAACTAATAAAAAAACTTCATCTTTCTCCCCTCCTCTATATTGAACCTTTTAGTCTCAACGTTGAAGCCTTGGAAGATGGTTGTGCCGCGTCGATTGGAACTGGTGACCGACTACTCCATCACCACTAGCTAAGTAGTGCGAGTCGGTCTTTGCGATTTTGTACCCACTGTCGCGGTCATCGACAAGAAAACTACAGTGTATATGAATACGGAAGAATGGAAATTCATCGCCGATCAGATTCCAAGGATGTTATCTCTTTTGCAAAGCAGGCCCAAGAAAGTGGAGGTTGAAGACCGAGTAAGGTGTAAAAATGTGTATTGTACACTTTTCAAGAGGGGAAGGAACAGAGTTATGAAAATAGAACAGGTTGTTATTTCTTTCGCAATGTTTAATCAGAGTTCGCCAACCCTTCAGCTCGATTCACCTTCGACATGTTTTAGCAGAAATGAAACGGCAAAGCTTTGTAAAGACGTTAAGAACATCAACAACTCATTGGAATTGTTAACCAAAATGGCTGAACTATATAAGAAACATGAAGAAGGTCAACTGACTGAACCTGTGGAACCAACATCAATGGACTTTAATATTAATACTGAGACTCTTTATAATTTATTAAATGAACTCAAGAAAAGACCCTTATGATTTGTAATTTATGCAATAAATAATATTTCTGTATATACTTTTTTATTTCTTGAACCCTTCCCTAGGTAAAAATGAGAATAAAGGTAAATAATTAAAAAAAATTTAATATACATAGTTTATTTGAAATAATACACGGGATAAATTACAGATATAATAGTACAATTAATAATTAATATATTCATTGAGGTAAGAAAGTCTTCGCTTCTGGATAAATTCTTCGTCCTCTTGCCACTCCTCAGGTAAATTGTCCCAGATGTAGTCTAATGTACAGTCGAAAGGTACAAAAGTAATGATCGAGGTAAAGCTCTCAATTCTTCTTTAGTTAAAGTTTTGATTCCTTCCTCTCCCAAACGACGTATCGCTGACAGCATTTTATCCATCATACTGATAAGGTACTTCCTAGGAGGAGGTACTCCTCCTCCTCCTGGAACCACAAACACTGTGGACTATTTTTTTTATGGTATCTGAGAGGGTTGACTAATGATGTACTGTCGAATACCAGTCCACAGTATACACATTCAACTCTATCCTTGACTCCTCGAATAAATCCAGCATATGAGATTAGATGATGAGGTGTACCAATATTCTTAAATGTTTGTCTTCTTATCTCTTCTTTTTTTAAATTTACAGCTTCAGAATTTTTTCTGACCCATGTGACCAAACGATGGGCTTGATTTAATGAGCAAACAAGGGAAGTGTTCAAATGGAAATGACAAGCTAACTGTTCATTATTGAACTGTTTCAAGTTTGGACAGTCGAAATCATGAAGATCATAGACTGGTCTGTCGATGAGTTCTTCTATAAACTTGCACTTTTCCATTCCCTTTCCCCATAATATGTCATAGTCTTCTGTAACATATACTAATAAATTATTTTATATCTTCATATTCTACATCGCCATAGGTCACGTTCAATCCGTGAATATTTTTCATTATACCATTTTTCATTGTTCGTCCGTGCTTTAGCCAGTTCTTCACTCGCACCCTGAGGCGGTTTGAAAAACCAATGCCATGATGAGCCATGACTCACAGAGACTACAGATAGTTCTTTAACGATTAATGAGTTGGAGGCTGATCGATAGCCTTGAAAATCAATGACCGCTGAATGCATCATGTGTGTCATAGTCAAAGTCCTGCAGTGGAGTGATTTCGTTTAGGTTTTAAATAATAAATATATGCAGCCAAACGTGTGCAGAGGTTCAGTACATTTTGCGGACTAAACCGGTTCCCACTTCGTATTCCACTATATTATCATGAAGAATGAGGCCGTATGCTTTGGTATTAGGCGAAAAGTTCTTACTCGCCTCTAGTTGAACGCGAATATCAATAGTCGTACTTTTTATTGCTTCAGATTGTTTAGAACAATCTATAACGACTATAGGTGCGAGGATCTCAAAATCGGATCGTGATAGCAGAGGTTGAGAGTGTCTATTACCATAATAGCTCGTTTGAAACTCATTTTCTCTACCATTTTAACAACCTCAGTCGTTCTTGATCGGAAACACGAACATGTGGCATCCTCCATACCACTTTATCTAATTTTATTTGGACGTCGTCGCTACCCTTTATGCAGTTCAAGTCCGTACTAGATCTGATCAAAACGAGTTCTTGCTTAAGATTAATTAAAATTTTGCGATAGTCCTCACATATACCTAAGAGAATATCCAGTGGCAGGCATAAGCTAAAAAATCAGTCTTTATCGATTGAAAGAGTTTTATCGATGCCAGGTATTATCCACCCCGAATTTTCAAGACCTTTTACTTGATTAGGTGAAAACGAAGCATAACCTTTAAGCGTTGCAGTTATTTCAGGGTTTCTGACTCTATCAACTTCAATGCCATTTAATTCGTATCTGATCTCATCAAACAAAAACGCAAACGCGTTATTAGTCAATTTTGAAGTAGTTCCTAGAGTACCGTCTTTTTTTAAAATTCGTCCTTCAATGTAAATAAAACTTAAAGAAGGAAACGTATAAACATCTTGTTGATGGATCGGAATTCTGATTTCATCAGACTTGTTAAAAGTGTTGCCTGCATACGGCTGAGGCAAATGATATTGAAATCTTGTAAGGGAGTCATCAAATTTCACGTCTGATGTTATGTTTAGTATATTATTTATTTTTATTTTTAACCGAAAACCACACTGTTTTAAAAAGTTTGCGTTTGCAGGTGTTAACCGCCTTGATGATTTAGGTTTACTAAATCTTAATGGGGTCTGACATCTCCATTTATATCCAGCTAGATTCCGGTCAAGACTATCTCTGGTAAAATTAATCCCCATTTTTCTTTAAATGTAATCTTATAGTAATTGTTTCTCCTCTAAAATCAATAAGCTCGCCGTTCTGATTTACTAAACGAACAGTAATATTGTCCACAGTCCTCACGTTAGTAGGATAGTAAATGACTGGATTCGGGGTTTCGATGATTTTATATCCTGGTTCTACTGCTGGTAGGAAAGAATTGACGTTTACTATGATCCGGATCTCCATTCATGAAAGACCCCGACGCGATGTTACAATGAATCGAAATAGTATTTACACTAAGAATTTTCACAATGTCGTTTGATTCAGTATACTGACGCCCTGGGTCAATGACTTGTTCGGGGCTGGTAAAACCCAATAGCGGGCCGATGGAATGTGGTTTGCCTTGACAGTTGAAAAAAACCTGCTTAGACGATCTAATTTCAGTCTTTAGGGTACTTGGATTTCCTCTGAGTACAAGTCCAGCACCCGGATCACGGTGAGCGATTTCGTCGCTTAGAAAAGATTGTATAGCATCGATATCATACGATCCTTCAGGTATTTGAATGGCCAGATCACCGAAATAAAACATATCGTTAACACCCTTTCTTATGTTTGGAATAGTATTATATGTGTCAAAAGATAATAACCCGATTGTACAATCCGACCCTAATTGTAGAGGAGGTAGGAAGTTTGCATGAAGAACGCTAGAATTGCCTGTAAACCTTACTGTGTAGCTCATGATTATTAATGATCAAAATTTATGAGAAACATCGGCTAAATACTTTAAGCAAAGGTGTCCACAAACCGGAGTATTCCACTTTTCATAACGACGGCGGTTATATAATACTTGACAACCTTTGAAATAATCTAACAATTGAGGTTTTAAATTTCCAAAAGAATCAAAGTATTTCACTACATTATCTTTTTTTACATAACAGACCCAATGAGAACTAGGTTCTGAACTTGTATTTAAATTTACAATAGCTGACTAAAGTTTTTTTGGTTATTTTGGAAGATTATCAATCATAAACACTCCACGAAAATTTGGAACATTTAAAACTTTTGCTAAATGATTCAATTCCAAATCGGTCAATGGTTTATTTGGTAGTCATATTTTTCTTGGTCTTTTTCGTCGGGTTATAAATAGACCGTAACCATTCTTATACGGTTTCAAATAAAGTCCGTTTCCAACTTTTTGACCTTCCATGGCCAAATTATGCCTCTTTTGCTCATCCAATTTTAGTTTGGCTTCTGTAGCTTCATTGATCGCCTTGGCTACACTCGCGGCTCTACCTGCTAAAGACCCCACCGCGGAAAGTCCTGCCATCAATGGTACGATTTAACCAAATATTTAAAACTAATCTTCTTCTTTTTCTTCCTTAGCCCCGAACCAATTGTCCTTTTTGCTTTCGAGCATTCGTAACTAACCAAGCCGCGGTTTTTACTTACACTGATTTAAACAATTGGCCTGGTAATTGGATTGATGGAAAAAGAAAAAGACTTGTCAACTTTGCACTGCCTATAAATAAACAGGATGTTGTTACCAAAGAATTTTTAAACAGTGTTGCTGGTTGAAGGTATATATGACTCTCTTGATAAGAGAATAACAAACGTAGCTGAACCTGAGAAGGAATCTGATTTGGTCACACTTGGTTACCTTACCTAAACAAGAGAAGAAGTAGATGGATTCATCAATAATCAAAAGAACTGTTGTAAATGAATTACATAAGCCAGCTGGCATGAAATATCCTAGGAGAAAGACAGTTTTGAAAGGAATAAATGACTTGTGGCAAATAGATTTAGTAGAGATGATACCTTATTCTCGAGAAAATAAAGGGTACAAATATTTATTAACAGTTATAGACTGCTTTGCTAAATATGCATGGGCCGTACCAATAAAGAAGAAATCCGCTGAAGATGTAACTAAGACGATGGAGAGCGTGTTTCTTTCGAGTAGACAAATTCCAAAAAATATTCAAAGTGATCAGGGAAAGGAGTTTTACAATTCCAAGTTTAAATCTCTAATGAAAAAATATTGTATTAATTATCATTCTACCTTTTCTAATATGAAAGCTTCCATTGTAGAAAGGTTTAATAGAACATTAAAAGGGAAAATGTGGAAAGCCTTCAGTATGCAAGAAAATTACAAATTTTTAGATATCCTACCTCAGATTTTACAATAATATAACTCATCATTTCATACAACAATTGGTATGAAACCAATTGATGCTTGTAATAAAAAATCGGAAAAATACTTGCTAAACAATGTGTATTCTACAGTTCGGACTAAAGTGAGAAAGCAGAAGTTTGAAGAGAACGATTTTGTGAGGATATCTAAACAAAAAACAGCTGCTAGGTTCTTTTTCTTCATTTAGTGAGGAAGTTTGCTGTATTTTAAGGTTTTTTTTTAAATGAAGGAGCTCTTCCGTGTTTGTCGTTCTTTATTATTTTTTTTATAGCTCGAAACGTCGGGGAAAAAATAATAAAGAACTACAAACACGGAAGAGCTTCTTCATTTAAAAACCCCCACAAAAAACAGCATTTTTTAAAGGATATTTATCAAATTGGTCAAGTGAAATTTTTAATATAGTTAAGATTCAGAAGACATATCCTTACACTTATTTACTGGAAGATCTGAAAGGACAACCGATAAGTGGAGCATTTTATGAAAAAGAGCTACAAAAAGTTAAATATCCAGATTTACACCTTGTAGAAAAAGTTTTAAAAAGAAAAGGAAATAAATTTTATGTAAAGTGGCTGGGATTAGATGAACGCAGCTTGATTGACAAGAAGGATATTGCATAATGTATTAAAAGAAAAAAAAACACTGTTATAATATAAATTTATTAATTCTTTTTACAAAAACTGTATATTTTATATATTTATTGTAACTCTACATTTAAAATATATTTATTTCTCACAAATTGTTGTTTTTCTTAACCTAAAATATAATTTGTTCATAAAATAAACAGTACCAATATATTACTGCACATTTAATTTAATTATGTTTCGTCAATGCATAATGGCCGTAAGGAAGAGATTGACTTTTTTCTCCAACGTATGACGTTTGTCATCATACGGACATAGTGACTTTTTATTTATTCAAACCGTTTGCACTTGATGTTTTTTTGATTGTATAATATGAAACTGGCTGTACATTGTCTTATCATTTCTTAGAGAATCTAGATAATTTTGAAACGTGAATCCTCGAACAGCACATTTCTTTATTCCTTTGGACCGTTTAATTAATAAACCTTTTTTAGTTATGAAAGAATACATTTTTGGCCTTAAGCCAACGTATTCGACAATCGGGTCACCGGCTGTTTTATCTTTGAGCATTCCGACCACTTTTTTGTTTTTATCAGAATAACAAGGGTGGTCTTTCGGAAAATTGCTAGTATCAAAATAATATCTTAAACTATTATTACTTATATCGTTGTAAATATCTGGTGTTTTAATATGATACAAAAGAGTGTCAGTATCTATGTAGCAGAGGTCAATATTTTGTGGACCGTAAGTTGTTAAAAACACATCATAGTGTAATTTGTACATTAAAACCTTTGAAAGTACCTGTGCTTTAGCCATGCTAAAGCCAACATATAGCGGTTTATCGAATAAAATGTTTTCCTTCTCTAACTGGACGGAAACTACATTATCGGTAAAAATGATTCTTTCTTTGAAATTGGGCTTCTTTACCAGTCTGTTTAGTGTTTTTTCATTTGTAACAATTTTAAGGTCTATACGCTTTCTTACATTTTCCATGAATTTTCCGAAACACGCGTTATTCATTAGTTTAAAGAAATCAGACTCAAAAGGATTGGTAGACCATAGTAGAGGTAGTAGAGATCAATATATGGTACCAACCATTTTTTTTTTGCTTAAATCTTAAAATTCTATGAATTTTTGTCAGTTTAATCCCTATATTTAGAGCTTGTTTCAAATTGATATAATGAACGATATAACGAGTTTTCGGTGTAAGCGTAGTCATTAACTTTTCAGTTGTTTTTGCTTTTCAGGAAATAAGGGAAATTGAGAGTGCAAATCATGTAATGTTTCAGGTTAATCAATGTCAACGTCCAGAATGTACCCTACTTCCGAGTCGTCAGGAACGTTTAGCACATCTAAATCTTGATCGTACCACTCGAAGCCCCCGTACGGAAGGAAACTGTTCATTTCGTAGCCATACAAGTTGTTCACGTCTGCATAAATTAAATAGCTCATGGGTTGATTCGGATCATAATCATCTATTAAAAAACTATTGGCTTTAGCATATCGTTTGACAACGAGTGTAATACCGCCGCGGATGCCTTTTTCGAAAAACAGAACTATATCAAAATCTTTTATAATATCCAATTCAATATCTGTCGTTTTCAACATTGCTTCATAACTCAGCCCTGGAAGAGACATGAAATATGCTGGATCTAAACAGTAGATGTCCATACAGAGTTTCCAAAATTTTTCAAATACCTCACATAATAAAATTACGTCCGTTTTTATATATATTTCAGTATATTCTTTTATGTTCTTGATATTTAAAATTTTCCAAATCGTTTGAGCATGTTCGTAATCAGACTGAGAAATATTTTCTAACGTCAGGTCATTGTGAAATTTGTCTAATGTGGGTAACTGGGTTTCTTCTAACCGCGACAATGAATCAATGTAAGAATATGGATAGATTGTTTTGAAATGAAACACTCCTGTGAAACCCTCCTGAAATGAAACAGGTGTTTCATTTGTGGATACACCAGGCAAAATGTTACGGGCTTCGGGTTCGATAAAATGAACAATTAACACTAGGACAATAATTTATTAATCAATACTCACAAGGGTAATTACTGCCTTATTATCAGAAACAAACCAGGCTGTGTATGCAGACTCTACTCACTTATAACAAACCGCACGGGTTAAAACAAGAGTCTTTTCTACGACATACACTATCACCATAATAACTTATCACAATAAGGCTTACCACTTATCACACTATCTTATCACAATAGACTTATCACTGTTCACTACGAAGTCCACACCACGGGTGTTGCCAAACAACTCCACTGAGGCTTGTTAAAGCTGGTATTTATAAGCCTTAGGAAGATTCTAGAAGATTCGAGATCAAAGTCTTTGATCTTCCCCGACAGCCAGTGCGGCACCGAACAATGGACGTATTGTTCACCATAGGCGCTTTGTCTACTACCGCTGGCCGCAACACTACCCCCTCCTTAATGCTGATCTGTCTCAGATCAGGTCGTGAATGGGGTGGAGTAGGCTCAGGTGTTTTCTCCTCTTCAGCTTCCAGCAGGACTTTTCCTGTTTCCTGACCGAGTGTTAGAAGAACAGCGAGTTTCTTGACACTACCAGGCGAAGCCACCTTCAACGAAAGGACACTGGCCGGTGCAACAGAGTCGAGCTCCACAATGCCAAACGTATTTGACATTACACAAACACCAGAAGATGGGTCCGGGACCTGGTTTGAATCAATCCTTACAATACTTGCATTGGCAACCAGCACCTGTTGGTTGTGAGGGCCTAGACCAATGCTCTGCTCAACTAAGATTCCGTTAATCGCACCATGAGCGGCTGATGATTTGCTCTGATCACCATTCGATTCGAGTCCTACTACCGCTGTTGGACTTTCTGTAGTCCCATGGGTAATATTGGGCTTAGGAGGAGGCCGATCAAGTCCTCGAATGATGCCACTCACTGTCACTTCACTGTCAGTTTTTCTCTCCAATTTCAAGTTCTTTGCTAAGGGGTCACCATCCTCATCAGAATCAGTAACAGGGATTCTTCTGTTTAACATTTCAAGTTCCGCATCATCAGGCTTCATAGACCCACACCAAGCCTTTCCCTGATTCAAGGTTCCTTGCTTGCTGTACCTGATTAGCCGACCACTGATTGAAAAGTTTCCAGAGTTTGTCACTTGATCGTTTCCAGCCCTCTCCGATATGACAGTCCTCTGTCCATTCAAAGACCGCTCGGCCAAACTCTCCTCAAATGCTCTAAACAGACGCCGACAAGCCTCCAAGCTTCCAGCCGGCTCCCAGCCACTGTGTTCAGAAGGGCATCCTTCCCATCCAAGGGTGTATCCGGCCCTCCTCGATACGGCTGACCTCTGTCCATTCAAAGACCGCCTGGCCAAACTCTCCTCAAATGCTCCAAGCAGACGCCGACAAGCCTCCAAGCTTCCAGCCGGCCCCCAGCCACTCTGTTCAGAAGGGCATCCCTCCCATCCAAGCAAATATCCATATTGCTTCTTTCCTTGATGGAACCTTCGGGAAACAACAAACTCTTCGTCCTTATCTTGGGAGCTATCACCATCCTCGAGATGATCTCTCATGTTCTCAATATCCTCCGCTCCTTTTTCAACACCAGTGGTTGACTCAACTTCCATGACTTCTCTTGTCGAATCCACCTGAACAAGCCTTCCCACTTCAACAGGCTTTTCATCAGCGCCTTCATCGCAATCTTCCTTGTCAGGTTTAGCATACCCAAAAGTACTAGAATCCATGACAGTGTGTACAGCAGCTAACCCTACATTTCCTATTCTTTCAGGCTTGGGTTTCATGAACTCCTCCTCGAAATAAACACCACAAGAGGATCCACGCACAAGAGCATCCACCTCTCTCAATCCGTCAAGCGGCACCTTCACATCTTCAACACACACTTGAGGATCAAGGTCGAAGGGCTCTTCTTTTTCTTCTTTATCATTAGTTTCTCCTTCACCTTTCGATTTGTTGAAATGAAACACTTTATCAACTTGCGTAGCACTAAGAACCTTCTTAACCGAAATCTTAGGAATATCACTATCAACTAACTTATTTTCTAAAGTAGTAAAACATTCTGACAACGTATTTTTTAAAGTAGAAAATAACTCATTTTCATTTTCTAACAACTCATTCTTAAATTCTAACAACTCATTTTTCAATTTACTAAATTCTGTTTCAAAAAGAACGTGATCTGGATCCTCTCCACTACTAATTAAAGCTTCCCTGAGCCTTTGTTGCAATATAGACTTGTTCCCAGAAGTATCCAAATCGCGTTCTTCCAATTCCCTTTTTAAATCTGCTACTTTCAAATCATACAATCTTAAGCCACCGGTTGACATTTCAAATATTATATACAATTAGCAAAATTAAAATTAGCAAATCAAAATTTAAAGACTAACAGCAATAAGTTGATTATAAACTAACAACGAAAAAAGAAATCTAATCCTTTACACAGTTACTAAGATTTTAATTACAAATGAAATTCTCAACACTATAAACAATAAACTAAATTATTAAAAGAAACCAAAAAGATTAAATAAAACTCAAATATTAAATAAAATAAACAATATTCAAAATAGACAAACAAATTTTCAATAACCTAAATTACAATTATTTACTAAAATAACAAACAGAAAAATTATTTACAACAAACTAAATAAATACGCTAATGCTAAAAATATACCCGCTTCTGACACCAGTTGTTACGGGCTTCGGGTTCGATAAAATGAACAATTAACACTAGGACAATAATTTATTAATCAATACTCACAAGGGTAATTACTGCCTTATTATCAGAAACAAACCAGGCTGTGTATGCAGACTCTACTCACTTATAACAAACCGCACGGGTTAAAACAAGAGTCTTTTCTACGACATTCACTATCACCATAATAACTTATCACAATAAGGCTTACCACTTATCACACTATCTTATCACAATAGACTTATCACTGTTCACTACGAAGTCCACACCACGGGTGTTGCCAAACAACTCCACTGAGGCTTGTTAAAGCTGGTATTTATAAGCCTTAGGAAGATTCTAGAAGATTCGAGATCAAAGTCTTTGATCTTCCCCGACAGCCAGTGCGGCACCGAACAATGGACGTATTGTTCACCATAGGCGCTTTGTCTACTACCGCTGGCCGCAACAATATGCTGGATCTAAACAGTAGATGTCCATACAGAGTTTCCAAAAATTTTCAAATACCTCACATAATAAAATTACGTCCGTTTTTATATATATTTCAGTATATTCTTTTATGTTCT
Source organism: Aelia acuminata (assembly GCA_911387785.2). Lineage (NCBI taxonomy): Eukaryota > Metazoa > Arthropoda > Insecta > Hemiptera > Pentatomidae > Aelia > Aelia acuminata. The sequence goes on along the minus strand of OU426980.1, from coordinate 61,191,397 downwards.
TGATATTAAAAATTTTCCAAATCGTTTGAGCATGTTCGTAATCAGACTGAGAAATATTTTCTAACGTCAGGTCATTGTAAAATTTGTCTAATGTGGGTAACTGGGTTTCTTCTAACAGCGACAATGAATCAATGTAAGAATATGGATAGATTCCTTTTTTTGTTAGCAATTCAACTTTGGATTCGTCAGGGATTAACTGATACAAATGAGGGAAAGTGATCGAGAGATTCTCAGAACCCGTTTTCATGTTTTGGACTAGCGTTTCAAGGCTGGCAGCTAAAAATTTATAACTATTTATGAATTTTATTTTAGTTTTACAATCTTTGAATGTTTTTGTAAAACTGATGTACTTTTCCGAATTACTCGGAATAACAGTAACATCACCTTCATGATTAGCTAAAAAAGGATTTCGGATTTCATCCAAGAAATTGACGGATTTTCACAAGGGCCCTCGATCTTTTCTAAGTAACATTCAAAATCAGCATGTGCTACAATTTTGATTCTCTGTGTACACTGAAACTTTTTATTTTATCATTTTATTATTTATCTCATTCATTTTTATTTTATTCATTTTTCAAATTTTATGTTATCATCGCGTGGGCAATCTGTCCTAACCGGTTTATGCGCACCGCAAAATAATAAATGTTCCTTTAATCGTTCTTCCACGTTTTTTTCCGTTTTTTGTTTTGTATCTCCAGGAAATAGATGTTAAACACCTGTGACAAATTTCTTTAGCAGATTTGTTACCGGATATTTGACTGCCAACAAGCCTGCTTAAATTGGTAATATAATAATGATGGGAGTCTCTTTCATTTTGAAGAAATAAAAGGTCAAATCTTTCTTTAAAGGTTTCTTTTTTGCTTATTCTCAAAGTAAATACCTTGTTTTTTTCATCTAAACCATACACATTGATTAAAACATTGTTTACATCCTCGAATATTTTAATTTCTTTAAAGGAAGTGTGATATGAAATACAATCAAAATTGTAATTATTTTCTAAATATTCATAGGACTTAGGATCGTTCAAACCAATAATTTTACTTAATATTGCGAATCGAAAACAATCGTTGTTGTAAGTTTTTTACGTTAATTACAGCATGTTTGTTTGCTATCGCTTTCGGCAAGTCCATAAATTGTTTTCCATCAAGAGGTTTATATTTAGTTAGATGCAAACAAAGATAATTACACGATACAATTGTCCAGCCAGAACCTTTAGTTTCAAAGGAATCTAATTCCGAAACTATTTTTTCATATGAGTTATTAATATATTTGTACAAATCAGTTGATGAATCTATAATTTGTTGACGGGTCTTAAAATTCATATCTGCCTTTTCCTCATAATTTGGACCCATTTTTTTGTAGGAACAATCTAACTGCAAATTAATTGTGAATATGTTCCATAGTTCTAAGTAAAATTTTAACATATTAATAATTTTTTCTCTTTTTGACTCCAGAAAGTCTTTCGGAAATGCATTGAAATCACGATTTTCAATATAAAAATCTATCACTTTATTACCAAATGCTGATTTTTTAATACCTGGTTCAATTGTAGCTAAAATTTCAAGTTGTTCCTTACTAAAGAATTTATGTTTCTTAGGTGAGCTAATTCCTATTTCTGCAATATTAGACCCAGATGAAGATGGTATTAGCGAATGTATTCTTTTTTTAAATGGTAAATGTGATTGCTTCGAAGATGAAACAGCAGGTGTTGGGAAGTTTTCCATTGATAAGAGGATAAGTAAATGAATGGTTCTTTGTCGTCTTAACTCCTCGATTATCATAGTGCAGAGCTCGTGCTGACTGGGCGTCATGCACTGAGTCATGCACCTATGCATTAAATCACACACCTGGCCGGGTTGTGCACTGGGTCAACGCACCCCGTTAAATGTAAACAAACAAAACTCCCACTCAGAGGATGACGTCACAGACATAATGTAAACAAAGGGTCAATGAACCGGCTGAGTCATGCACCTATGCATTAAATCACACACCTGGCCGGGTTGTGCACTAGGTCAACGCACCCCGTTAAATGTGAACAAACAAAACTCCCACTCAGAGGATGACGTCACAGGCATAATGTAAAAAAACGCCGCTAAACCAACCGCCTCCCCTTGCCCTCACAAGGTCGGTCAATGACCCTCAAGGTCACATATAGCCTTACTACAGCACGCTGTATCGAATGTAAACAAAGCGATGTTCCCACATCTCACGCATTCCATGCGACGTTGCCGGATTGTGCAACCAACCCCCCCCCCCCCTCACCCTAGTTATACACCCCCCTCGCCCTGCCAGACGGCGTGACCTAGTTCACAATTGCACAATCCGTCGTTTATACTACATATCTTATAGTCGAAAACCACCTGTATTTAAGTAGTAAACGAGAAAAAAATGGATGGTCATAAATATCAGGAGTCATTGTCCCACCTGTCTATACTCGAAAACTAATTGCATCTTGATTTTCCTAAATTTCGGGGGGGGGGGGGACTATATCTCTCCAACAACCTCCCCAGATCAACCCCCTCCAATGTCCCTCCCGGGTGTCTTCTAGTTTTGTACACCAGGCAGCCATACTGTTCTTACCGGCCTAGAATGTATTTTCCCTTCTTCTGAGTTTTCTTTTTTTTATTTATAAATAATTAATATACCCTGCTCTTGTATAACCTTGCATTGGAGTCAAATCAGTGCTGTGTAAAGAGCATCCCTAAATATTTTCCAGACGTTAATTCGACATTTTCAATTTCAAGAATTCCTATGTTCAGATTCGCCCTTTCTGGGAAAATGACCCATAACTATTAAGAAAATTATTATAATGCGTTTTACAATAATCAAAACTTGGCAATAATGAAAAACGAAAAAGTGAACTAGATGACTAGGTCAAGGTTTAGAATTAAGATTAGATTCGAAATACAATCGAATTTTGACAGTCTAGTTCAGGGGCGGATCTTGCACGAAATTTGGGAGGGGGTCATGACCCCCCTGTCTCACAATCACGTGACTGACAGCACCGTTTATTAATGAGAATATTACCTTGTAATAAGAAAGCCTGCGATCTAAACAATCCAAAGTGTTGTGTTAAGGGAATAGTTACTACCTAATTGCATTAATCGTAAAATACAAACAAAATTGAAAAGCCAAAATATTTGGGGGGGGTCATGACTCTTGGGACCCCCTCCCCCTGGATCCGCCCTTGGTCTAGTTCAGTCATTCTTACTTTTCAAGAAGGGAAGGGCTTAGGAGGGCCAACGGTGTTGGGGTTTTGCTTAATTAACGGATGATCAGCCTTGTAATAGTGCTGGTCGGAGGCGAGATTATCATTTCATCTCACAGATATTGGAATAAACCAAGGTTCCAATAAAACATATTATTGGGTAAAATGAGTGATAAAAAACAGGGCAGGCATCAGAATTTTTTACAAAATAAAAATACGTAAAAGGAAGGAATAGGATAAAAGGATAGGAAAAAAGAGCTAACCACCCGTAATCCTCTTAAAAATATAAAAAAACAATTTTGGACATTTGAGGAATCTTCGACGGATCGATATCTCACTTTGCAGGTTTTTTAGGAACAAATAGAACCGAATAGAAATAATAGATAAAAAGAAAATAGAAAAAATAAATTGAACCAATACCAATGACAAGAGTACTTGAAAGCCTTAAAATTATTTTTCTAAGAAAAAGAGACTCACAAAAGGGTATTAGAAGATCGGTGTTCATGAGTGTTTTAAATATCCATAAAAATATACTGGTGCTTTTTGGCAAAGAATGATAGCTATGGCCTTACATTTGTTTACAATAAAATGCTGGGCGTGGATTTAAAGCCAATAGTAGTGTGGCCCCGATCTCAATTGAAAAGGACCAGTTGGTGTATGGTAATCCCTGTTGGGCCTCTCATTAACAAGTTTGATAATATCACGGTATTATGGACTGTCAAAATAGGCCACGCCCAGAAGTGACATAGCAGCAGTGTTACCGGCATTCGCCCCATATACGCATTGGAGCAGGCAGGGGGAAAGTAATTTTTTCCTAATATTTTCTAAGCTACATATAGCTACATTCAACTCAAAGCACATCAGGAGTTATGGAATGCTTTGTGGATTGAAAAAATCCCGGAATATACCATTCCCGCCAACACTACATATACAGGGTGTCCCGAATTTAAATGGCAAAACTTCAGGAACTTATAGGGGATCGAAAAACTAAGACAAAAAGTCCTTTAGAGATTTGCTCGTTTTTGCTTAGTTTTAGAGAAAATCGCAAATAAAGAAACAAAACAAAAATGTTATAGGTAGCAATTATCACCTTTCAAAGTTCGTCAGGCTAGGCAGTGAGATATGTAAACACTTAATGTTATCCTTTACATTCTTTTATTTGTTTACATTTTGGCTTCCTTCTAGGATTATAATTACTAAATCAGTTTTCAGTCAGTTACTCAGATCTTTCTGTGTGAATAGCATCAGCCACAATGCCGCGTACATATTCTAATGCTGAATTCGCTGATATTATTTTTGTGTATGGTTTCTGTACCATACACATGCGCGCCGATTTCCAAATAGAAGAGTGCCTAATCGATAAGTCTTTTCGTTAACTTTTAATAGACTACGAGAGACTGTGTCATTCTTAACACGTAATGAAGGCGACCAATTCCAGGCAGCAATAAGAGCAGATTATCGGAGAAGAAATTGTGTCCAACGCCACTTGGATAACAATCTAATTAATTAATTTAATTGAGACCTAGCATCCGAAGAGCTTCTGCTGCATTAGGAATTTCGCGGCAAGCAATATGGCGAATTTTGAAAGGTGATAATCGCTACCCATACTCGTAACATCTTCAAAAAGTTCAGAATTTATTACCTCAAGATTATGTCAAGAGATTGAATTTCAGTAACTGGTTTCTTGTTCACGATGATAATTTATTTCCATTAAAAATTATATGGACCGATGAAGCTACCTTTACAATAGGAGGAATTGTTAATCAAAGAAATTATCATGTATGGGCTCTTGAAAATCCCAGAGCTATTAGAGAGAATAGGTTTCAGCATGAATTTGCTATTAACGTTTGGAACGGATTACTGGTGGGACCATATTTTTTACCTGAAAGATTGAATGGAATCACATTTACACTTTTTTTGGAAAACGACTTTTCTAATTATTTAGAAGACATTCCCTTACAACAGCGGATTGAAATGTGGTTCCAACTCGATGGATGTCCAGCTCATTATAGCAGAGCTGCTCGAGCTTGGCTGGATATAAAATATCCACAACGATGGATTGGACGTGGAGGAGTAGTACCTTGGCCACCCAGATCACCTGATATGACACCCATGGATTTCTTCGTATGGGGAACCTTGAAGCAGGAAGTTTATTCGGTGTCAATCAACTCAAGAGAGCAATTAAGATACCGAATCATAGACGCAGTGCACCAAATATCATCAGAACAATGCTTAGCTGCAACTTATCAAGTGGATGCTAGATGTAATGCTTGCATTGGTGCAAGAGGACAACATTTTGAGCAATATTTACATTCAAAAGAACATAACATAAATATAAATGTAAATAAATAAGTATAAAAATGAAAACTTGTTTTGTTTCTTTATTTGCGATTTTCTCTAAAACTAAGCAAAAACGAGCAAATCTTTAAAGGACTTTTTGTCTTAGTTTTTCGGTCCCCTATAAGTTCCTGAAGTTTTGCCATTTAAAATCGGGACACCTTGTATATGAGCAGTAAGACTAAAGGGAAGAAAAATCTGATAAGTTGAAAATACTAACATCTTCTAATTATATGTATATTAGATTAAATGCAAAATATCTGTTAAAGAAGGACGTCCCCAATATAAAATGGTAGATGTAGCCTGCGCCTTGTCCACTTTCGAAGCCTTCTGACGAAGACGACAATGTTCTTATAGCTTGTGTGCTTTTATTTTTTACGAAGTTTGTCCTGAATTTAAATATATGTACATGTATTTTTGCGATACTATCCCAAACAGAATATCGAAAGCGTTATGTGAGGGCCGACCTGCCTTTCCTTATTGAAAGGTTGAGTGTCTGGCCATCTGATAATTAAGTATATGCTGGTTGCAGCTGAAAAGGGGAAATAAAGTTAAAATTCTGTTAAAGAATAATTCTTTAATTTTGATAAATTAAAAATAATATTAAATAGCTTCATTAATTGTTTTTACAAATATAAAAAATATTTAAGATTAAAATAAAAGCTAAATCCTGCTGTTAAGAGAGAGAAAAAAAATAACCTTCATAAAAATAAAAAAAAATCTTAATAGTGAAACTCTGGAATTAATTAAAAGTATTTACAGACAATAAAACTAAAGGAAAAACTCCACCATTGAATAGAATAAAAAAAGGTCGTATTTTACAATATTTGCACAAAAAAAAAGATTTTAATAGTGCCCAGGATCGAACTCTAACTCTAGAACTCGAATTTAAGTTCATTAGAAAATCTACTCCTTCCTGATGTGAATTTGTCCACATTTGTTAAGGCTCGTACATGGCACACAGGATACACAAAATAATGTTTTTATGACTTACGGCTAACAAGCGCCGAATAAAGCCTCCTAAAAATAGCTGCCGTTCTATCTTAGAGCTCAGTCTTCTCCACAACTTTCTTCTGTCACTCGTAGCACTTGATGCTAGACGAGGAAATTTTAATTGAGAGAATACAGCCCCAGTTAGCGATGGGCATGACCCATGGGTACGGAGAAAAAATAATTGTAATTGTACATGTACAACTGGAACATGAGGTTTGCCCTCTAAAATGGCGAGTCACACACTGCACTCATGCCACTCGGGTGTCAGCTGACTGACCCGACGTGTTACGAACTCACACGATGCATGACGAAAACATGAAATTCCTGGCATCTCGGAAAGTTTAACATAATAAACAATAAAATTTACACACATTCAATTTTACAAAAGACCAAACAAAAATAAATACTTTCACTTAATATATATATATATATATATATATATATATATATATATATATATATATATATATATATATATATATGTATATATATACAAAATAAATAAAAAAATCTATGTCGGCCTCGACATGCCGCCCACCAAAGTTTTATGAAATAAAACTTTAACTTTCATGATTAGGCAAAAGCAAAGGGAGAGTTTGGAGTGTTCCAAACGGCCGCCCACCCGGAAAACATCTCGGGAATCTTTAAAGGATGTCAGCGCAATCCAAGGCTTAGATTTTATACTTTCCCTTGAGGAAAGATAATCCGTTTGAATTAGTCGGATGCAAATTATTCGCACTTCGTTGATTTCTTGAAAGGAGATTGACCCCTTAGAAAAAGGTTGATGGCGAAGCCGCTTAACAAAACGCAAGGCCATGCAAAGAGATCGCAATAGACGATCGTAAGATGAAATGCCCTCCATCCATTGCAAAAGAGATGGCCACTCCTTAGCCAGTAAAGATATGAATGGAGTAGGCTTTGTTTCTGGCAAGGTTACCCGAGAATAATCGATAACCTTAAGGGGCCAAGATTCAGGAGGCTCTTGTAGCCAAGTAGGGCCTGACCACCAGAAGCTGTGATTATTTATTTCATTTGGCATCAAGCCGCGGGAGGCACAGTCAGCCAGATTGAGGGGAGAAGAAACATAGTGCCATGTTCTCTTCTCGGTAATTTCAAGTATCGACGCTATGTGCCACAAAGGCTTGAGTTGGCTCAAGGGGAGGTTCAACCAACCAAGCACTATAGTTGAGTCTGTAAAGAGATAAACGTTATTTATTATTACATCCTCGAGTGGGCTTCTGCAGGAATCCAAGAGCCGGGCAAGAAGAAGAGCCCCACATAACTCTAGTCTTGGAATAGACATTAGCTTCCTCGGAGCTAGCTTGCTTTTCGCTTTAAGCAAGTATGATTGAGGCGTATCGCCTTCAGAAACTCTCAAGAAAAGAACCGCAGCATAACCTCTCTGAGAAGCGTCTGAGAATCCTATCAAGTCGACCGCCAGTGATGAAGTAGGAAGGCGAATGTAGCGAGGAATCTTGATGTTGACGAGAGTGGGAAGTTCAGCAGCAAAGGAAGACCAGGCGGTTTTAAGTTGTGCCGGTATTTGCTCTTCCCAATCGCATTTGGCATGCCAAACATCTTGGAGTAGAGTTTTTTCCTTAAAAACTACTGGCGCCAGAAAACCTAGGGAATCGTAAATCCGAGCGATTGTAGACAATATGCCTCTCTTTGTGTGCGGAGCGGAAGGCTTTTCTACATCAAAGGTGAAGATGTCGGAAGAAGCCATTGGCGGATACAGGGGGGGGGGCTGTGGGGGCTGCAGCCCCTCCCTTTGGAAAATTTTTAGTCATTTAAAGATAGAATTTGACTTTCCTTAATGTATGGAAGCAAGTTAAAGAACAAATAATGTGCAGAACAAATAGAATTTTAGTTGTGGAAAAGGAACATAAAGGTAAAAAAGCTGATTAGCAGATCCAAATGAAGCCTCGCCTTTTGGACTGCAGCCCCCCCTTTACGATCGGCTGGATCCGCCCATGGAAGAAGCGAACCATTCGAGACCGAGAATCTTGCACCCTCCATCGCTATTTCCCGACAGTGAAAGCTCGGTATCTTCTTCATTGTCTGGAATGAGCCTGGGATGATTACTCTTCCACTTCCCCAGTTCAAAACCTCCTAGTCGAAGCAAACTCACTATTTCTTCTTGCAGAAGAACTGCCTCATCTAAAGAATGAGCCCCCATCACGAAGTCATCTATGTAGCTACATTGCTTAACCACCTTGGCAGCGTGGGGATAGCGATGACCGTCTTCCTCTACCAACTGATGCAACGTTCGGATGGCAAGAAAGGCGGAGCAGTTCACGCCATACGTAACAGTATTGAGCTCCATGGTTAGCAATTCCTCCTTCGGATCCGAACGCCATAGAATGTGCTGGTAAGGCCTGTCCTCGGGTCGCACCAGAATCTGCCTATACATCTTGACAATATCTGCCACCAGCACCACGGGATATAGCCTGAACCCAACGACAATATCACATATGTCCCTCAGCAATTTGGGACCCACCATCAAATAATCATTAAGGGAACCATTGCGACCTTCGCATAATGCATCGAAGACTACCCGAATTTTAGTCTTGCCATTTTCAGTCTTTGAGACAGCGTGATGCGGGATCAAATATTTAGACTCCTTTTCTGCCCTCTGCATATGGCCCAGATCTAAATATTCCTCCATGAATTTTACATATTCCTCCTTAAACCCTGGGTGACGAGACAACTTGGTTTCAAGGTTGAAAAAACGGCTGAAGACCTGCGACCGTGGGTTTTCTAACCGATCTATGTTGGGCTTAAATGGCAATGCCACCACGAACCGTCCATTGGGAAGACGATAGTGCGTGGAACGAAAATGCTCTTCGCATGCCACCTCCTCTTCCGAAAGCAAACTCATCTTCGGTAATTCTTCAATCTCCCAGAATTTCTGCATGACATTTACAATTTCAGTATGAGTGTGGACCATGAAAGACAGACCATGATCTTCCCTAGCTGGTTGATTCTTATATGGTCCTGCTACAATGTGGCCAAGCTTAGAAGGGACGAGCTTTGGTAGATCTTTGCTGAAGGTTATGGGAGGACCCGTGATGAGTTCGTAGTAAACATCACCTCCAATGAGTACCTCCACTTCCTGAGGCTTCCAATAAGTTGGATCGGCCAGCTCATAGGCACCAAAGTGTTGATGCATTTCCAGCGGAAGCCTTGATTGCGGTAGATGGTTAGTGATATCAGACACTAAAACGGCCTCAATTGAGAATTCTTCTCCGCTGCATCGAGGCCGAAGAGTACAAGAGACTGACCCCAGAATCATATTCTTAGAAACCGGGATTTTTCCAATTCCGATAATAGGCGGAGGCAAACTATGAATTTCGAGACCAAGCCGCGAAGCACATCTCTCAGTGACAAAGGAAAACTGGCTACCACGATCAGTGACCATCCGCAGGGTTTGGTAACGCCCTTGTCCATCCAGCATTCGTGCAAGAGCGGTCCCTAATATAACCGTTCCGAAGCGGGACGTGGCCCCTAAAGCAGCTGCCTGAGCTCCAGATACTTCGGTGGTAGTATCTACTGCTGAGGTGATGTGAAGCCAAGAGTGGTGTTTCTCCCCACAGTGCTGACATGTCCTCGTAGAATTACAGGCATTGACTTTGTGCTTTGATGACAAGCAGTCCATACAACCATTCCACCCCTTCAACTGCTTTCGTTTGTCCCCTGGGGAAGCATTTCGAAATGCGGAGCATTTGTAGAGAGTGTGCTGCGCTTTACATTCTGGACAGCTTTGCTGAAGGGAGACAGAACCTTTATTCGCCTGCTCCCTGACATGCGAGCGATTAACCAAGGAAAAGCGTTCTCCATCGACGAACAAAGACACATCGGGCTTCTTGCTCCAGAAACCTGGTTTGCCCTTGGGTTGGGTGTTCGGTGAGTCCTTAGGTTTGTTTTGTAATGAGGCTGGGAACGCAGGACTTTTGGAATCATCAATCGTCAAGTCCAAGGTTTTCCACTCATTCTTGATGAAGGTCACCAAACTCTGAAAGGGAGGAAATTCAAGGTCAGCTACTTCCCTTTCTTCCTTTTTGATAGGGAAGGTTCCAGATGAATTAATGAGACATAAGTGTCTCGAAAAAGTAGCCACTCATTTTGATTTCCTGAGAATTCAGGGAGGTTGATTTGCGGTAATCGAGCACGGAAAGATCTTGATTCATTTAAAGTGCTCGATCCGCCCTCATTGAACCCCGAATGCTGGGCACTGGTAGCAGCAACTGGCGTGGAATTCATGTGCGACTCATAGATAGCGCAAGCTTTATAATAATAACGTTTTACTGCTGTCTGTAAAGTTTTGTCGCTATTGCTCGGGAAGATAGCTTGAGCTTCAGCTGTCGAATGCAGTTCAAGCAATTTCTGCCATGTTTCATTAAAACTATCAAAATATGGCTTAAGCTCCCTAAACATCCCTTTGAACAGGAACAAATGACTCTCATCCTTGGAAATAAGTCGCCCTTGCTCGACAAATCCCTTTTATTTCCGAAGCCGTATCTCGAAGTTTGGTCTTCAGGAGACTAATCTGACCTAAAGTAAGAGTATCCATGATAAAACGTTATGGAATATATGCTAGAAATTTACAAAACAAAAGTTAATATTCAAAAAAGAGATAAAAATCGAGTGGTAGGCGTCATTCGAGGCAAACCTGCAAATCATAAAATAAAACAAAATTTCTTAACGCTAAACAAAAAATTTTATAATATTTTTTCAAACTTAGAACCTCAAAAAAAAAAAATAAAAATTATTCTCTAACAAGCAATTTATATAAATATTTCTTTTTTAATCTTTATCTGCTGCGTATCCCGGTAACGGAGGACCAAATGTGAGGGCCGACCTGCCTTTCGTTATTGAAAGGTTGAGTGTCTGGCCATCTGATAATAAAGTATATGCTGGTTGCAGCAGAAAAGGGGAAATAAAGTTAAAATTCTATTAAAGAATAATTCTTCAATTTTGATAAATTAATTAAAAGTATTTACAGACAATAAAACTAAAGGAAAAACTCCACCATTGAATAGAATAAAAAAAGGTCGTATTTTACAATATTTGCATAAAAAAAAAGATTTTAATAGTGCCCAGGATCGAACTCAACCAGTTCTTAACTACACTCCAGTGCTTTGTACACTAGACCAAGCCTAATAATTGATTTAAGTTCATTAGAAAATCTACTCCTTCCTGATGTGAATTTGTCCACATTTGTTAAGGCTCGTACATGGCACACAGGATACACAAAATAATGTTTTTATGACTTACGGCTAACAAGCGCCGAATAAAGCCTCCTAAAAATAGCTGCCGTTCTATCTTAGAGCTCAGTCTTCTCCACAACTTTCTTCTGTCACTCGTAGAACTTGATGCTAGACGAGGAAATTTTAATTGAGAGAATGCAGCCCCAGTTAGCGATGGGCATGACCCATGGCACGGAGAAAAAATAATTGTAATTGTACATGTACAACTGGAACATGAGGTTTGCCCTCTAAAATGGCGAACCACACACTGCACTTATGCCACTCGGGTGTCAGCTGACTGGCCCGACGTGTTACGAACTCACACGATGCATGACGAAAACATGAAATTCCTGGCACCTCGGAAAGTTTAACATAATAAACAATAAAATTTACACACATTCAATTTTACAAAAGACCAAACAAAAAGAAATACTTTCACTTAAAATATATATATATATATATATATATATATATATATATATATATATATATATATATATATATATATACAAAATAAAAAAATCTATGTCGGCCTCGACACGTTAGTTTTTTTTTTTACTGATAGGACATGATCACGGAAGCTCTCCAACATTCTTTTGAAATTTCCGAACCAACCGTTATGTATCTGAATTTATAAATATATTCATCTGAAGCTTTGTTTCTCAAAAAGATTTTTGTTTCTTTTTCTCAAAATTTTTTTAGGCCAGATTGATTGTTGACGTTTTCTTTTTCACTTACTTCACAGTATCACAAGAAAACCGATATGACGCAATGAGCAAATATGGAGTCCGACTATCCCATCGAGTGAGGAATGAACTGTTAAAAAAGTGTGAAGATAAAATTTAATGTGTCTCGAAGTATGCAGCAAGGCATGCGCCAAACGAAAGTTTGAGGTGAGATGAAACGCTATTTGAGTATGGATTGTGGATTGGACAAGTGTGGACGTTAGGAACTACATATTAATAGGATTTTTAAAGCAGATGACGAGATTGCAAACAGAACTAACAAGGCGAACCAGATCTGTGATGGCACAATTGGAAAACGGAAAAATTGTAATGAGGAAAATAACAAAGCTTCACACTTACTGTGCCAATGCCTAGTCAAAAGTGAATGCTTGGCCATATTTGACTAATACAGGGTGCGCCAGAGAAACTTACTTATTTGAAAAAAATCCCGAGCCGTTAGTTGGACTGGTAGAGCGATGGTAGGTGGCGCATCTGGCGGGGAGATTCCCCAAATTTGTTTCCCCCTCCATTCAGACCACCTGCCTCAAGACGCAGTCGTTTTTTTCAGTGACGAGGCTCATTTTCACATTTCCGGTTGCGTCAACAAACAAAACATGCGTTATTGGATCCGCGTGAACTTCACCAGAAGCCCCTTCATTGTGAACGAGTTACTGTCTGGTGTGCGATATCGGTAATGGGAATAATTGGTCCTTATTTTTTTGAAGAAAATGAACGTGCAGTTACCGTGACTGCAGCTCGTTACAGGAAAATGCTCGAGGAATTTTTACTTCCAAGCCTCCAAGAAATGAACATTAGGGAAGTGTGGTTTCAACAAGATGGAGCCACATCACACACTGCAAGAGGCTCAATGGATTTTTTACGACATTTCCCCGACCGCCTCATCTCTCTCAGAGGCGATCTCCCATGCCCGGCACGTTCTCCAGATTTGGCTCCCTGCGATTTTTTTTTGTGGGGTTATTTGAAATCCCTGGTTTATGTCGATCGACCACGAACCCTAGCTCATCTCAAGAATAATATTCGCGACACCATTGCCAACATACCGATTGATATGCTGCGAAGAGCGGAGACGAACTTCAAAAATCGACTTGATCAGTGTTTGCGCAATGGCGGTCGCCATTTAACGGATGTGGTTTTCAGGACTGCATGAAAAAAATTTGGAACTTTGTATTCTAAAATAAAAAAAGAATTAAAACAAAAACTGAAGTACTTTTATTTTTATTGACCTTTCAAATAAGTAAGTTTCTCTGGCGCACCCTGTATATCTGTGATATCACGGGAGTATAAATGAAATATCTACGCATAATAGTTAGTAAAACGAAAAAAGTTAAAAAAATTAGTTCATAAGGGATCAGCTGCAAGTATCTAAACAGAAGACCTCCTTTTTAGATCGAAATAACATATCTGTCACATGGATGAAGAAGGGGAACCCACAAAAACTCGTGAATGCTAGCACTATACATCTCATTCTGTCCCCTCATTATTAAGTTAAAAATGCCACGAAGTGGAAGAAGGGAAGAGTTTTGGCTGAGAAAATTCTAAAAATAAAGCCAACCTTTTCTTAAGGTAAATAATTCCCCTCCCCTATATTTTATGAGAAAACTGCTTATCATATAAAATCGTTTTGTAACATTAAATCTTCAATCATTGTATAGCTACTGAAACATTGAGTAAATTTATACATATATATACATATACACACACCGCCGCCATTTTGTTTTTTGGTCCAGGAACCCCCCCAACTAAAGTGATAAGTCTACGTCTATGATGCAAAATATACTTTGGTATAATAAAAGGAAGTATAATTTTATGGCGAATTGTATACGATCCTATTTTTTAGACTGTAGAATATCTCTCTGGGTCTAAATTTAAGTAATCTTGACTAAGGTTTTCTTTCAGAATTTTTCAATAATATCTAGAAACTCATATTTGTATATTTTTTGTGTGTATTTGCTCTTATTAATTTATTAAATTGCTGCTTTCTTAAAGACGGGTGATCGGATTCTTGAAGTTGATGGAATAGATTTAAGACAAGCTAGTCATGATAGAGCTGTTGAAGTGATTCGGGCAGCAAAGAATCCAGTGACCTTTCTAGTACAATCGTTAGTCCAACAGGTAAGAAAATTATGTATCAGTATATAATAAGATAGTAAAGATCTTCTTTGCTATTATTTTATTTACACCATTTTGATATCATAATTTCAAATTTTATGGTTCTACATAATTTTCTGGACTTTTTTTTACAATGGATCTATGGATCATTACTATGTGTTATTCAAGTAGATGACAATAAGATTAAGGATGGGAAACTAGACCGAAATAACAGTTCAAATACCTAAAAATAAAGCCACGTTAGCGAAAAACTTTCTCAGCCGGAAAAAAACTTGCAACCTCTTTATTAGCTAATTAGCTATCTAATTAACCTAATTAGCTTTACAACACTATCCTCCGAATATTTCTAAATTGTATAAAACGATTGAAATAGATTATAATTATTTAAGGTTAATAAAAGCCGTAGGTCACCAAATATATCATATCTTTATTTAAAGTATATAATCCTTGACGTTTCGGCCTCAATGTGCCATTCTCACAAGACAAAACTAAAAATATTAAATAAAAAATTAATTAAATTTAATAACAATTGATATTAAAAATTTTTTTTTACACATTTTAATTTATAAATACCTTTATGCACATAGTCACCAATTTATCCTTCTTAAAGAATTTGTCTATATTTTAAAATACATATGTCAAGTATATCTATCTGAATATCTGCCACGTCTAACATCGTCAACTAGACGATTAGACTATTAGAACGACTGACAAAGAATAAGTACGGCAGGGGTGGGGTAAGTCTATTGCTCTATTGTATTATTATCCATAGCCTTTTTTTGAATATTAATTTTATATATAATACTTGCGTAAAATGTGCTCAAATTTTCTACGTCTGTATGGTTGTTCACCGAATTCTGAAATTTTTTGAAATGTAGATAGCTTCTATAATTTTTCTTTTATTAGAATTATTTTCTTTATGTATTATTGAGGCATTTTTAAAATCAAATTCATGTTTATTTATATGTGTAAGTTGTGATAGACCAGTTGCAAATTTTGATTTAGTTGTTTTTGCTTTATAATTTTGTTTGTGTTGTATTCTTCGTTCTAGCCACTGTGATGTTTGTCCAATATATGATTTATTTTCACAATTTTTGCATTTAACTTTATAAATCACATTAGTTAGTCTATCCTTCGGAATATTATCTTTCGTTTTTGTAAATAATCTATGTAGTTTATTTATTGATTTTTTTCTCCAAATTTTATTTCATTCAAATCATATTTTTTAAAGGTTTTTTCTAAGGATTATATACTTTAAATAAAGATATGATATATTTGGTGACCTACGGCTTTTATTAACCTTAAATAATTAAATATGGCACCGAAATTAAATGAGAAGACTATTAATGATAGGTTATAATTAACATATTATTTGTATGATCATATCAGAAATAAAAATAAAATTTGATTTAATATGATAATATTTTTATGAATATAGCTACATAACATTTGTTATAAAAATCGTGAAAACTTTAAACAACGTGAGTGGCCTGATTTTTTGTATTCGTCTTTCTACTTAAATCAAGAATTCATATGTGGTCCATTTATGGTTTATCTTATCTTTGTTTCCACCGTCTTTGGACTCTCTGATGTAAATAAGAATAATTGTCTATATCGTTCTAATCTGCGGTATATGAAGTACAATGCCAGTTTTATACACCTCTGAAAAATACCTTAATATTATTTTTCTAAGAAAAATAATGTCATCTTTTCATTGATCAAAAAAATAACCTGTTAATATATTGATAAGACATTTAGGTTATATAATTTATAATTAATAAAAGATGTTACAATTCCATAATTAAACATTCGTGTATTTTAACTATTATTGTTGTTAATTAATTCTGTGATACTTAAGTAACTTTATTACTATTAGTAAAGATAAATAATAACCGGCGATCTATTGGATATGCTTATCGCATCATGAAAGAAGCAAGTATTGTTACAACAACCGTGACTTAGACGAGATTTTGAATTTTTTTTATAATGAACCATGAAAAAGTACCCATCCCGCTTTAAATCTACTAGGAATCAATTTTTTTATCGCTTTCAAGGAATACAATATATATCCTTTTCATCCGACTACAGTCCAAGATTTGGTTCCGATAGTATGTCCATAGTGCAACGAGATGAGACATACCAGGTCGCATAATGAGGCATTTACACGTGCGGTGACAATGACACCAAAATAAATCCGGTGCGCACCACACAAATGTCACTTACCATTTTTCTTTCTTTGACTAAAAATGGACAATTTTTGAAAACGACATCCTTAAGTGCTGCCGGAGAGGGAACACTAAACTTTCTCCTTCAAAGAAATTTTTTTTTTGTTCGAAAGTGGCGTCAGTAATACATACAGTGGTGTAGCAAGGGACCCCATTTATTAAAGGGACTGCGTAGTTTCCAGGGGTTCGTTTGAATTCTTTTTTTATAAATATTTTTAAAGAGATCATAGAAATAATAATATAATTTATACTGAAGGATCATGTTTTTCTACGATATATCGTAAATAGGAATCGAGAGAAAGGGTGCAACGTGAGATGTGGATTTTCCAGGAAAAAGTTCGATCCATGGTTACACCAAGGTTTTTGATAGTAGGGTATAATTTGATGGGGTTATTATTTAGAAACAGGGTTGGGACATGAGAGACTATTTTAAGGTGTTTGGAGCCTTTAAAAATTGTCTTTGTTTTCTCTGCATTCAGCTACAACTTGTTAGCCTTTGCCCAGAGACAGATTCGATTCAAATCTTCCTGAAGATTTTTCGTCGCTGGCAGTAGATGGAGAAGATCCGTAAGGGACACCATAGGAGAAGGAAGGTGTTTTCGATGGAGGTTGGCCAGGAACGACTACAAATTGTGACCTATCTGAAAGAAAGGCATTGAACAAGTGTAAGGCGCTGCTAGATAAGTGGAGTTTTTGCAGTTTTGTAAGAAGGGTGTTTTGATCAACTGTGTAAAAAACTTTGGAAAAATCTAGAAGGATGGGAATATTTAGTTTTCGGAGCTCGCTGGAGGTCATGGGTCGTTTTCCTTGGTTTTTCCCATTCCGATTATGTTTGCTTGGAGGTCGGAGATGAGATGGGATTGAAAAGACTTGTTTGTTTGAATTGATTTATGTATGTTTATATGAATTGTTTCATAAGATTTAGCTGCACACAGAGATTAACATTTTTTTAGATATATATATATATATATATATATATATATATATATATATATATAAAATGCAAATAACTAATATAAATAACTTTGAACAATATTGATGTAAAACTCTATAATGATTTAAGGTGCCAGGTGGGGAAGGAGCTTCATTAAGTGATGGAAATGGGACAGCTTCAACTGAAAATTTAACAGACAGAAATCTTGAAAAAAATATGGGAGATAGAAATATAAAGAGGAATGAAAGCAACGTAAGGATTCATTAGTTTCCCATATTCAATTATTAATACATGATTGGCTTTCATGTTTTTTTTTTGGTCTTTTTTTTAAACTACCCTTTATATAATTAAAATATAATTTGAATTGATATGGATTATTGGATGAACAAATTCATCTGAGTATATTTATAAAAATAACTTGGCTAGATCTTACCTATTATATTATAGTTTAATATTTTAAAAACATGGTAGTTCTTGAATTGTGTTAATACAATGTGTATCTAATGGTTTGCCATGGGAGGAGATCAGTTATTGTCTAGAACATTTTATTATAATAAAAGTCAAATGGGTTGGGAGATATTCAATTATTCATTGATAATTATCCAAGATATACTCTTTCCTTTTATTTTACTCTAAGGCCTTCAGATTTTAAGTAATTTGTAAGGGATACCATTTAAATAACAATGAAAAAATTCACCTATATCTTTTTTATTAAAATAAAAAAATCTTAAAAAGAATCCCTATTTAGTTAATGAATAAAAAAAAAACTATAAAACCTTAAAATTCTTGAATATATTCTTGATATTGTAGGTCTAATGGTCATTTAAATGAAATATAACTATTTTTCATTGCTATTAGAATAAGTTTAGTAAATTCCTGATCTTTTTGTTGTTTAAAGGCAACTCCTACAACTGAGCAACCAGTAGTTCAAGTAAATGTTAAAAGTCCTGTGAAGAAGGATCCACCTGACAGTCCCAGTAGCTCAGAGGATAGTGAAGAAGAAGAGGACTATAGGCACCTTGAAGGATTTACAAGATCAGCTGCTGGCATCGAGGTATTTATTTAATTTTGGTTATGATTTTGCACCCGCAGGAACTAGTCTAGGTGCCAGGCTAATGGGGATTACGCTCCCCCAGGACCCGAAGTTCAGTACACAGGCACCCTCACGCTACAGAACAGTACACTCTACACTACACAAGGTCACACACAGTACACACCTCAGGACCGCCTCCCCTGAGAAGACCCAAGGTTGGTGGGTATAGCCTAACCAACAGTTGTCCCGAGGATACGGGGCCTATTTCGCCGGGCTAATCACCCATAGAATAGTATATTAGATTCATATCACATCCAGTGGCCTCGGACTGGATTGGAATCAACGGCAACGACACGGCACTCATAAGGACATTCGGATTGCTACTTGGAACATTCGGACATTTACAGGGAAAGAAGAGGAGATAAAATCGGAAATGACTGCTTACCATCACGACATCCTTGGTATAAGCGAAATGAAGAAAAAAGGCAACGGAGAATTGAGACTGCCAAGGAACCACACAGTGATATGTTCGGGAGTCCCAAAAGACACAAGAGCAAAGGAAGGTGGGGGCATAATCATGAGAAATGATATTTTTGAAAAGGTAGAAGAAGGGAACCCTGTTTCTCCCAGGATAATAACATTATACGCAGAAATAGCATCAAGGCGATTAGCTATTGTTCAAATATATCCCCCAACAGAAGATGCAGATGTCCTGGACAAGGAACAATTCTATGCTGAGCTGGAACAAGAAGTTATAAAGGCACAGAACAGAAATAGGGAAATAATCAATATGGGAGATTTCAATGCTAGGACAGGAAAAGATTTTAGACGAGCCCATGGAGTGATGGACATGCATGGAGGGGAAGAAACAAAAAATAATAATGGACAAAGATTGATTGATTTTTGCGTGAACCTGGATCTCTTGATTGGGAACTCCCTTTACCCTCATAAAAAAGTTCACAAAATTACTTTTAGTGCACAGGAAAGAAACGTAAACAGCATTATTGACTACATCCTGTACAGCAGAAATCTGAGAAAGCTTTTCACAGATGTAAAATTCATACGGGGGGCGGAAATCGGCTCAGATCACATGTTGCTTGTAGCTGACACATAAATTCTTAAGCCTTGGAAAGCACCCAGTAGATTTTATAAAAAGATAGATATGACAAAGTTTCAGAATCCATATATGAAGGAAAGATATGAAATAGAACTAGGAGTAAAACTACGTGAAACAGACCTAGATGCATCCTTGCATGAAATCTGGACAGATATCAAGGCAAAAATTCTAAGAACGGGAACAGAGGTTTTTGGCACCAAGAGATATCCCTCTAAAGGTAAAAGATCAGAGTGGTGGAATAAACGAGTAAAAGCAGCAGTACCAAGAAAGGAACCGCATGGAAAGAATACTTAAATAATAGAAACGAAAAATCCTGGGAACTCTACGTGCGAAGAAGAAAAGAAGCCAAAATGGTAGTAAGAAATGCAAAAAGGAAGAGTTGGGAAGATTTCGGCAGACAACTGAAAAATGATTACAATGAAAATATAATGATTTTCTGGAAAAAGTCACTGAAGGGAAAAAAGTGCAAACCAATAAGAAACGTGAAGAATGCTGCAGGAATGGTACTGACCAAGGAAAGCGACATACTGGATAGATGGAAACAGCGTTATGCACAGATTTTTGAAGATCCAAGATATGAAGAAAGTGAAATATGGATTCAAGGGCAGAAAACATCACAGTCAGTTATAGTACTATATGGGAAGAAGAAGTGGAGACGGCCATAGAGAAGCTTAAGGAAGATCTGCTGGAAAAGATGGAATTTTTCCTGAGTTAATTAAGTACGAAGGACAAGAACTGGTTAAAGTACTCCAGGGTTTATTCCAAAAAGCATTCCAAGAGATTGGGACCTTGCTTTTTTGGACCTGAAAGCCGCTTATGATTCTGTGCTAAGATCTGAATTATGGAAAGCACTGAGAGCAAAGAATGTTCCAGAGGAACTTATAGATGCTATCAGATCATCTGATAAAGGCTCAAATGGGATAGTAAGAATAAACGGAAGGGAATCAGGAAGCTACGAAATGAGAAGAGGAGTAAAACAGGGCGACAGCCTAAGCCCTCTACTCTTTATCGCACTAATGGAACATGAGGACAGTTCTTGCACAGACACTATTATATGCCGATGAAATTGTACTCATTGCGGACTCTGTACATACAAACAAGCGGTAGAGGAATGGGAAGCCGAACTAAAGAGAAAGGGCATGGTTATAAATGAAAGTAAAAGCAAAGTAATGCAAGTAGGACGTAGGTATGCATATGCATGAGGAGGTGCAAATTTCCAATAGAATAAAAAAGGCAAACAATTTGTATTACCAAATCTGCAACACTGTTGTCGGGAAACGGGAAGTGGAAAAAATGGCGAAACTAAACATTTTTAATGCAATTTACCTTCCCACCCTATTGTATGGAAGCGAAAGTTGGGTTCCTCTTGACAGCCATCTAAGCAGAATTACGGCCGTAGAGATGAAGTACCTTAGAAGAATAGCAGGCAAAACTCAGAGGGATCTCATTAGAAATGAAAGAACAAGAAATGATCTAGGAGTAAAGCCAATCATGTGAGATCCTAGAGAAGAAGCAGCTAAAGTGGTTCGGTCACGTCTGCCAAATGAGCGAAGATCGAGAACCACGTAAGTTTCTCGAAGATAGGCCTAGAGGCAAGAGACCAAGAGGCAGACAAAGAAAGCCGTGGATGGACCGAATGGAACAAGTAGGAGAACAAAGAGGAAGACGGCTGGAATCCATGAAGGCATTGGCTAGGGACCGTGATGCTTGGTCCGCTTGGGTCTAGGCTCCTCCACGCTGAGAGGCAGAAAGGAGGTAATAAAAGAAGAAGAAGGTTTTGATTTTGTAATAATTCTATATTCGAACATAGATGCATATAATGTACGAGCAGTCCCGGCCACGCATTGCTGTGGCTCAGTAGCTATGGTTGAATTAATTATATCCTATTCTTTTTAATACAATCAAATCAAAATTCAATGATAAAGATACCGTTTCAGCTAATCTAAAAACCAACGGGATTTAAAATAGAACTTTACGCCAAATTTAAAATTGTTTGGTAAAGGATTAAGAAGGGTTATAGTTTTTAGTTTTTACATCTCATATTTGACTATAGTTAGTATTAACGATCCATTTATTTAGCACTTATTGGATTTTTTCAGCAGAGATGAGATTTAATATAAGAAACACATATAAAAGGAACAAATAAAGAATATAATTGGAATAGGGTTTAGTACAAAGACAATAGAAAGTTAGCTAAAATGTACCAAATTAATCTTTTGTCCTAATACATATTAAATGAATTCAGAATAAAACACATGGTGAAATGAGATAACGTCTACTTGTTGAGGTTCTACCGGAAACAGGTTATGAATAGCGAGCAACCTCAAACCATGCTGAACGTTTTACATGCAACTTATCAAAACATAAAAATTATATTTTATAAATGAGATAGATAATGTTAGTTAATTTATAACTTTTTACAATAATGATTACATTTTTTTATTATTATAATTCATAATTTCTATTTACTGTAGTTCTAATAGGTGCACAATTTTGTTTAACCTGTCTTTTGCTAAAACCATGGGAAAAACGTGTTTTTTCCTATTCAAAGCCGGAAAAAATAAATTTCTGCTTAATGATCCTAAATATCGAAACAAAACGATATATATATATATATATATATATATATATATATATATATATATATACATATATACAGGGTGTAAAAAACAAAACAAAAAAAAAAAAAAAAAATAGTTTTTTTCCGCCTTTCAACCACTGTGCGGCGGCTCAACTTTACCTCTATTGCAAGGGATTTTGATGGATTCCCCCAATAGGCGGCAATTTGTAATTGAAGATATTTTTTTATATTTCTTTATTTATTATATATATATATATATATATATATATATTCTACGACTGTACAGAAGCATAAAATAGAAGTTATTTACGAAACATCAAGATCATAAAATACTAAAATACAACATAGGCTTTATAAGATACCTGTACAAAAGAATTAAATTGCACGTCATTTTACACTAGCAAGAATTATTCTGAGCATTGTGAACACTCAGCTAATCCAACATGGAGCACTGTCCATAACATGTGGCCTATTAAATAATTAAATAAACAAAATGAAGGTTGCAACCGTGTTATATGTTATCACACTCTAGCAAAGTTACACATATATATATACATACATATATATATATATATATATATATATATATATATATATATATATATATATATATATATATATACAAGGTGTCCCCAAACCAAAGGGCCAAACTTCAGGGATCGATAGAGGATCGAAAAACTAAGAAAAAAATCTGGTGCGTGCGCGCAACACACAACTTTCACTTACCAACTTACTTAATTAGAAATTAATGCGTTTTGTTAATTGCCACTTCACAATTGAACAGAACGGCTTTAATTATGAACAATGGTCTGTCATTAAAGGCGTACTCGGCATGCGTGGGCTCAACGGGTTTTATGAGTTGACTGAATATTTTTCTTTTTTTCTCCTCTTTATGTTTTCTTTATTTTTATCATATCTCATATTTAGCCATTTCTTATTTTTAGGCGTAACGAGAGACAGTTAATTTCTCCATGTAAACAAAAACAAAGGCACTTTACAAGAAAGAAACAAACAAACAAAAAAGGCACCCCCCCCCCAAAAAAAGCCCCCTCAGAACATTTTAATAATGATAAAGCTTACCTGATATTAAAGAAAACCTAATTTTCATTAAACATGACGAATTTGATAAAAATCGTTAAAGCCGTTTTTGAGATAATCGAAAAAAAGGTAAAAATTGGAAAAAAAGTCATGAAATAAAGTGCCCCCTCAGTTGGACCAATTTTGATGAAATGTTGGCTTTTACATATTTGGTATATACATACATCAAATACCCAGTTTTTTCGAAATCGTTAAAGCCGTTTTTGAGTAAATAAAAAATATGTACACGTGAAATTGGTACAAAATTTATTAAGTAATGTCCCCCCTCCGGTTGATCAATTTTGATGAAATTTTTACAGTCGTATCTCGGGCATATACATATATCATATACCCAGTTTGATCAAAATCGTTAAAGCCGGTTTTGAGTAAATAAAAAACCACGTGAAAATGATACAAAATTTATTAAGTAAAGTCCCCCCTCCGGTTAATCAATTTTGATGAAATTTTTACAGTCATATCTCGGGCATATAAATAGATCAAATACTCAGTTTAATCAAAATCGTTAGAGCCGTTTTTGAGAAAATCGAAAAAAACTTTAAAAGTTATTAAATAAAGTACCCCCTCCCTTTGAGCAATTTTGATAAAATTTTTGCTGTCACATCGCGGGCATATACCTACACTAAATACCCAATTTCAGGTTCCCACGGTTTATAGTTTTTGAGCTAGTCTGTTCACACACACACACACACACACACACACACACACACACACACACACACACACACACACACACACACACACACACACACACACACACACACACACACACACACACACACACACACACACACACACACACACACACACACACACACACACACACACACACACACACACACACACACACACACACACACACACACACACACACACACACACACACACACACACACACACACTCACACACACACACACACACACACACACACACACACACACACACAAACACACAGACCATTTCGCGGGACTTGGTTATTTCGACTCAGGGGGTCCCAAAACGTGTATTTCCGTTAAAAAACGGAAGTCGAAATTTTTCACGATCGCAATACTTCCACTTACTATATATTTCATATATAGGTAAGTGAAAGTAAAAATTCCTCTGGCATATGCCTCGTTTTCGCTTCGTTTTCGAGAAAATCTCAAACAAATAAAAATAGTTGTGCAAAAAATAGTTAAGGCCTTGGAAGAGCGGATTTTATTCCTTGAATGAATTTTAACAATAATTGTTATTCCAATACAATTATTGTATTTCAATCTTATACTAATAGAAAGGTAATTGAAAAAAAAAAATAGTTTTTATTCAGAAAAAAATAATAAATACTTTCTTTATTCAATTATTTATAGTATAAACAAAATCACCTATTTAAAGTAAATAACATAATGAACAAAAACTGAAGATTAAAAAATTAAAAATTTATGTAATAAAAATAATTTTAAAAATAAAAAAAAATTAAAAATTAGAAAATAATTAAATAATTAAATCTTGAAGGTTGTTTCACCTTCTCTAAAATTACATAGTTAATTTCTCGGCAGCGTCAACGTAAATGTTGTTCGAAGCAGGCCTCTCGCTGCAATATACGCATCACATCGCGTACTCACAGATCGCACTACTTCTAAACATTGTTCTGCGGTGAGCTGGCTGCAAACCATTCTGATGCGCTCGATGAGATCATCCCTTGGCTCTCGGTAGACATTTTCTTTCACGTATCCCCACACGAAGAAATCTGGTGGCGTGAGGTCCGGAGACCGTGGAGGCCAAGGCACCGGCCCACCTCGTCCTATCCTGCGACTTGGGTTGTTGATTTCCAACCAGTCTCGCACGGCCCTTTCGTAATGTGCAGGACAACCATCGAGTTGAAACCAGTTCTCAAGCCTTCTTTTCAAAGGGATATCTTCCAAAAAGTGTCCGTAAGTCATTCTTGAGGAATAGATAATGACTTTCAGCATTAAGTCGAGCAGGTAAAAACAAGGGACCTATTATACCATTATTACAAACATCGACCCACACGTTTACAGAAAACTCATGCTGGTAGTGAAATTCTCTAACAGCGTGGGGATTTTCATGTGCCCAAAGGTGGTAGTTTCTTTGATTGAATATGCCCCCACGTGTAAAAGTCGCTTTGTCCGTCCAGATTATTTTCGAACTTAAGTTTACATCTTACTTAAGTTTACAGTTTTGCTATTGTTCTTTGTACCAATTACAAAAATTTAATCGGCGGGGATAATCAGCGGGTATTAAATTTTGTACATGTTAAGCATGCCTGCGGTCAGCCCTTAATGTGCGCCAAATGGTTACCCTTGGTATGCCAAGAACTGAAGCAGCTCTCCGGACGCTTGTACCAGGGTTAGTATTAAAGTGCCGCAGTATCCTCTCCCTCCGCCTCAGGTCGACTTACATTGGAGCCTGCATACGGTTTCCATCACGATTACATAAGAAGGACCCAGTCTCTCGAAGCCTTCTGAAAGTGCTGGTAAAAACACCTCTGTGTGGGGTTTCTCGGTCGGGAAACCGTCTGCGATATACCTGAACTATACCGAAATATACTGCGTGCAATGCCATCGCAGAGTCCGTGGACGTAGACTATGTCCGCGTATTCAGCGTTGGTAAATCTAACCATATTTGTTGACTGCACTGAACACTACTAGAAACACCACTAATGTGAGGATGCAAGGCTGGATTCCCCCAAAAAAGGATTAAAATGATAGTATAATAGCTAAAATTTCAATCCTTTCTTTTTAAGTTTAAACACTCAACCTAGATGTCTTATTGATAACGAAAGCGTGAAAATATTCATCTTTTCTAAATTTACTCCTCGTAAAATAAGAAATTAAGCTTACTCAAAAAGCCAGTATATTTTTGTAAATTAAATACATTATTAAAAAAAAAAAAAAATATACACTTTTTGCACAACTTTTGCTAGTTTTTTGTGTTTTTCTCGAAAACGAGGCATATGCCAAAGGACTTTTTTTCTTAGTTTTTCGACCCTCTATCGATCCCTGAAGTTTGGCCGTTTGGTTTGGGGACACCCTGTATATATATGTCCTATTCTATTGAAGAATTAAATGGAACAATCGATATGATAAATGAAGATGTGAAACAAATCTTAGCTTGGTTTACTAGTCTGAATCTCATTTAAAACCCTTCCAAGACGAAAGCAATCATTTTTGGCAATAGACTTCAAGAATACAATATTTGCTTGGCAGTTTTCTTTATCAGCTTTTCAACCCTCCA
The DNA here is from genome assembly GCA_911387785.2 of Aelia acuminata. Lineage (NCBI taxonomy): Eukaryota > Metazoa > Arthropoda > Insecta > Hemiptera > Pentatomidae > Aelia > Aelia acuminata. The sequence continues at coordinate 61,164,535 of OU426980.1, read as the reverse complement.
TGTCCTACTTGTAAAACATAGTCCCATTTTAAATTGACTAATCAGAGCAGCTAGAAGCCAATTTGATATATTTAATAGGATTTATTTAATTTAATTATATAAAAAAATAACCAACTAGAAAATATATTTAATATTTTTACCTCTTCATCACACAAATCTGAATGGAAATTCCTTCTTAATTAGCAGTATACACTTGTGGGAAGAAATCCCTTGTGAAATCAAATCTTTTAACTCTCTTGTGGTTTTTAAAAACAAATACTATAAAAAACTACTGCATATTTGATTAAAAAGTTAATTAGGCTATCTGTAGGTAATTATTTTTTGTAAAAGTTTTCGTTTACCTTGTATCAGAAATGGATTGCTTATCAGCAACAAACGATTGTATGGACAAACTCGTTTTATGAAGAATTAATAATTTTACTGTTATACAAAGATTTTACTATATTTTATGGATCTCCCTCTCCCTCTCTCACTCCCTCTCCCTCTCCTAAAGTATCGCCCTCTTTAATCAATAAGTTTATAGTAGGATTGATCGTACAGGTAAAAATTATATACAAATTAAGAGATCACTCATTGAAACAGTACACAGTAAATATATTTTAAAAAAATGAATGTATAAAATTTGCAGACTAATTTTATGTATCTGTAAAATCGCATCCGACTCTAAACTCTAGCAAGGGAGTCATTAGATGTCACGATTTACAATTTTTAAATAAAGAAGAATTATCTCAGAATTAAAGGGAAAAATGAACGATAAACATAATTAAAATAAAATCAAAAGGAATGATTGCTTACAAACTAACGCTTATATTTTTGCTTTACAAACGCCGCACAGTGGTCCACGAGGCGAAAAAAATCAATTTTTTGACCTTTTTGAAAAAACAAACGAAGTTCATATTTTGAATGCTTAATAGTTGAGTATTAAATCCCCATGATTAAGGAAGGTGGTGGCATTTTGCATTATATAACAGATAAAAGTATTCGTCACATACGAACATATATTTTTTGAGTGTAATAATACGTCTTCTATTTTATTTTAAAAACACAATGAATATAAACAGACATTTGTAGGTCAAATTATTACCGATGCAGATATGTTTCTCACATCTTTCCTCCCATTGCTTATAGGGATGACAACACAAAAATTTTTGGAAAAACACAAGACCACCGTCTACAGGACATTGCAGACTCATTAAATTTGAATTTATGAAAGAAACACCAAACACAATTCCTGAAAAAGTTCAAAAAGTAAACTATAAATATCAACTTTAACTGGACTCATAGTCATTCTTCATAACATAGTTATTCTTTTAGAATTCATTATGAATTGCTTCTCCATGGCTCTTTGTCCAATATGCAAAACTAAACCTTCTCAGTTGTACGAATTAGAAATATTAGGAAATCTACCAGAATCCAGTTGGCCTCTGACTTTCATAGAGTGCAGTTGTATAGTATTGTGAAGAGTGAAGCGATTGTTATTATCTTTTTATTTTTTGACTACTTTTATTCGTTTTTATTTATTATCATTTTTATTTAATGAAAGAAGGAGATGTAGTTAATTCGCCAGGAGCATCTAACCCACTCCAACCCACTTCTGCTATTAATGAAAATACGTCCACGGAAGGAGATAAAAATTCAAAAAAACAGTATTACGAGGGTTCTCCACAAAATCAATCTCCAGTTAAAAAAATGGGTAAATACTACCAGGATATCGCCCCGATTTCGGTAAGTAACAGATTTAATGTTCTTAGTGGAACTGAACTTTCATCGAATAATCCGGAGGCTTCGAATCAGACCACTAATAATGAAAATAAAAATTCACAAAATTCTCTGAAAATTCCCCCAATATATCTACATAAAGCAAACAATTATCAACTCCTCCTAAATGATCTAAAGGCTTTATGTATAGAACCTTTCACAAATAAATTAACCGGCAATAGCACGAAAATAATGTTATCATCAATCGACGATTTTAGAACTATGACAAAATATTATGACGAAGAAAAAATAGAATACCACACGTTTTCCATGGAACAAAACAAGCAACTAAATGTCATAATACGACGCATTCCTTATAAAATTACTGATGAAGAGTTAAAAGCCGAATTATGTAGTAAAAAATTCGAAGTAACACATGTTTCTAGAATTTTAAATAAAGATAAAAAGCCTACCCCCCTTTATTCAGTATCACTCGTAAACATTGACCAGGCTAGCAACATTTTTAAAATTTATAATCTATTTTACGCAATAGTATCTTTTGAGCCAAAACATAAACATAATAATATCCCAATGTGTACCAACTGTCAAAGGTATGGGCACACTAAAAATTATTGTCATTTGGAGCCTAGATGTGTTAAATGCAAGGAAAACCACCATTTTTCTAAATGCCCTTTAAAATTCACAGATAAGCCGTACTGCGTAAATTGTAAACAACCTCACGCGGCTAGTTATAAAGGCTGTCCTCACTATCAAGCAATAAAAAATAAAATAAACTCACCTGGTAAAAATGAGAATAGCAATACGACGACAGAAACTAAAAAAACAGCAGCTAGGAAATTCTCGCCGAATCTCACATTTGCCTCTGCCGCTAGTCCAGCTCAATCAACTCAACATCAACCAGACCCAGTTGAATCAAACAATGACATCTTATCAACTATTACAAAAATAAATTTAGAAGCAATTAAACCGTATTTACCACAAATTATGTCACATTGAAGCTCACTAGTTACATCGTTCTTCACAACTGGCCTTATAGTAAACAATAACCTATCTAATGTTATTAATCCTTTCATAACTAGCTACATAGTATTCAACTATTTTTATTTGATATACGTTTATAACAAACCTTTTTTAATATCTTATAATACATCATGGTTTGTGAACTAAGGAATTTAAAACTATTAAATTGGAATGCGTATGGCATATCCTCTCAAAGAAATGAATTTCAAATTTTCCTTGAATCGAATTCTATTGATATAGCCTGCATAATAGAGACACATCTATCACAAAACGTTAAATTCAAAATTCGAGGTTATAGATTCTTACGTAACGATAGAGATAGTTCGACTGCTTCAGGAGGTGTTGCCATGATAATTAAGAATAATATTAGTTTCACCGAAAATATTATTTCAAATATTTCTAACATCGAAGCTATATCAATCCGTTTAAACTCATCCCCCCCTATAATCATCACAGCGGCTTATAGGCCACCAAACAAAAAACTTCAAGAAGAAGAAATTTTAAATCTTTTACCACCAGACGACCATACATTAGTTTTAGGAGACATAAACTGTAAAAATATATATTGGGGTTGCCGTAAATCAAATTCTTCAGGAAATAATTTGTTAGAAATCTGTACAAGGCACAATATACAAATTCACGCACCTCCCGAACCTACTTTTTATAGACCAGGATGTTCACCCGATATATTAGATATTATTTTAGCGAAAGATATTAGACTTCCTATATCATCCCTGATAATCTCCGCTCTGAACTCGGACCACGTCCCTGTATTAATCAAGTTTTCAACTGAAATTCATGAAATGCCCCGGCGGAAAACCCTAATTAATGGAGTGATTGACTGGGAAACTTACAAAGCAACAGTCGATGAGAAGATTGTTTTAAAAAAAGATTATCCCAACGCTCTGGAAATAATTGTATAAAGAATTTCAATGAAACCATCTCAACTAGCTTACTTGAAGCAACTATAAGACCATTTAAATTAAGAAAGAAAATATTTTCAAATAGTTGCCTAAAAGCAATTTTACTGAAAATTAAAGAGAAAAACCTTGCCAGGAGACAGTGGATGCTTAGCAGAGACCCTGTTTACAAAAAGAAATGGAACTATCTCAAACATGCAGTAAAAAGAGAGCTGGACGAATTGGCGATTACAAATTATTGGAAGTATGTGGAAGACTTAGATCCAAGGGACCAATCCGTCTGGAAGGCTACTAGGCGACATTTAAAAAAATTTGACCCAGTCCCTAGCCTAACTGAGAAAGATATCGTCATCATTAGAGACGAAGACAAAGCAGAGGCATTTGCTGACTACTTCGAATCGACATTCTCCAATCCTTCGTGTGGGAGCTGTCAGTCGAATGTCGATGTTGAAAAATATTTGACGACTCCAAAACTTACTGTACAACTCCCATTGGAATATACAAGACCTAAGGAAATTGAGGAGATAATTAATAGGCTAAAAACAAAAAAATGTTCAGGGCACGATCTGATTCCATCCATTGCTATTAAAAAATTGCCTAGGAAAGCTAAAATTCTTTTAACTTCAATTTATAACAGTTGCCTGCGAACAGGATATTTTCCTGAATTTTGGAAAAAAGCCGACCTAGTTGTCATCCATAAACCAGGTAAAAACGCCAAATTAATCAACAGCTACAGACCCATTCGTCTCTTACCAATTCTTGGGAAAGTGCTTGAAACGGTGATAAAAAGGCGGCTGTCATCTTTCTTTGAATTCAATAACATCATTCCAGACTTTCAGTTTGGATTTTAATCCTCTCATTCATCTTCATTATTGGATTTTCAGCAAGCCTTCGACAAGGTTTGGCACACTGGTCTTTTATATAAACTGAAAAAAGTGGATGTCCCAAAATATCTTTTTGATATAATTGCTTCATTTCTTCAAGATCGGACATTTACAGTTAAAATAAATAATATCAATTCATCCATAAGACATATTGAGGCCGGTACTCCACAAGGATCAGTTCTCTCTCCCCTGCTGTTTAACATTCTACGTCCACGACATAGTTCAATCCACCTCAGCTTCCATAGCCATGTTTGCCGATGACACCGCTATTTTCTCTCAACACCAAGACATCATCATAGCCCGAAATGAATTACAGAAAAGCATTTCAACCTTAGAAAAATATTTCACGAAATAGAAAATTAATATCAATCCTCAAAAATGCGTGGCTAAGATCTTCACCCTTAGACGACCTAACGACCCTCCAGAATTAAGCATTAACGGGAATAAGATTCCATGGAATCCCGCAGGTGAAGCAGTAAAATATTTAGGCGTTCTACTGGACCGAAGACTCACATGGAACCACCACATCAACAACAAGCTTACGCAAGCGTATGCAAGGCTAGCAATGCTGTATCCTATTATAAATAGAAAATCAAAACTGAAGCCACAAGTGACAATACAATGCGATGTATATATATTATATATTATTTATTTTTCTTTTCTTTTTATTTTTTTTAATTTCTAATATCCATTAATTTCATAGTTATAGTATGTTTAATGTTCGAGTTTTACTTACTATTGATGTATTATAAATTTGCTCAGTTAAGGGTGTCTCCTGCGTGAGACCATTCCCTCACATATCCAATTGTTAAACTTTGTATATAATTGTTATATAAACCCATGTATGGCTTTAAGAAGCCGAGCTGGAAGAAATAAAGATTAAAAAAAAAAAATATATAAAAATACCAGAATCCGAAGAAGCAATTCAACTCGGCAATTCTACACACAAGAATTAAATTTATGGAGTGTGTTTTGAAAATTTTAAATAGATTACCGTTTTAAGAATGGAGAAGAACCAAGGACACCAAACAAGAAATGCAAAACAAGTTTATGTTGGGACTTAATGTTGACGTGGTGAAGCAAGGTAGGGGTGCAACCAATGATGGGAGTATCTCACGACAATTTTTCCTGGATCCACCTACTACAGATAATATAACTGCAGTTAATGAAGAACGGCTTTGGAGTTATCCTGGACGTAATGAACAGTAGTGCTGCTGTAGATCCATCTAAATTTGGAAATTATTGTCAGGAAACTGCTACTTTATTTGTAAATTTATATAGATGGCACAACATTCCTAATACTGTGCATATGTTTCTTTGGCACGGAAACATAATAATTTCAGCTGCGATGTTGCCGATAAGGATGTTGACTGAAGAGGCACAAAAGGCGTGCAAAAAGATTACCGCCAATCGTCTCAGCAAATCAAGAAAATGTAGTAGAATTTCGACAAACCAAGATGTTTTCCATATTCTCCTTTCGATCTTAGATCCCCTACATTACTATACTATACTACATACTATATTACTTCTTTTGCAAGGAGCCTACAACTAAAGGCTGATTGGATTTTCATCCAGAGGTAAAAAAACTTTTATTATTAATTGAATAAAGTTTGTGAGGAATACATTTGTTTTTAAGAACTCTATATTCAATTGCATAATGTTTTTTAATCTTATAAAGCAAAGAATTTTGCATTAATCTCGTAAATAAATCATGTATATATCAGATATTACTTTGTCGTATGCTATGTAATTTTTTCGCCAAACCACCTATTTCGGACCACTGTTCGCCGTTCCCACCCGAAATATCTAAAATAGGGTATCAAAGTACTAAAGTTCAAAATTACGCATAGGACTAATCCACCCCAGTATAAATTCGCGAAAATAATGCGAAATCGTGGGAAGGGGATCAGTGAAGAGATGGAATTGGCTCGATTTGGATGCGATCTGAGAGGCGCAGTGGCAGCGTACGCGTATGTTACGTGAGGCAAGGGCGGATCCAGGGGGGGGGGATAACAGGGGTGATGACCCCTGTTTTGGCTTTTTAATTTTTTTTTTTTTTAAGGCAATAATGCAATTAGATATTTCAAGTCCTTTTTATTTAAAGATAATAATCTCATTAAAAAACGGTGCTGTCAGCCACGTGATTATGAGACCGGGGGGTCATGCCCCCCCAAATTTCATGCTGAATCCGCCCCTGACGTGGGGGACCCAGGATTGACTCCATGCCAAGGCCAATCTTTCCACTTCAAAAGTAAAATATTATAAAATTGTTGGAACTTATAAAATGTGGTTACCAACTAGAAAATTATTAAATTAATTTATAAATATTAAAAATAGACGAAGTGCCAATATATCCTGCTATTTGGACGAATAGACCTGTCCCCTTATAAATTTGTAAAAAATGCGTTGTAGATGTACGACTGTGTAACTATTCCTGCCTTTGTCCTTTTTTGGTTAGTTAGTTTCATTTATGAACCTGTCATTTCTGACCTTTTTTTTCACATTGGCACCTAAGGAACTCACAGGTTTTCTCGAAATTTCTTTTGTTTGAAAATATTTCTTTTTGCCATAAGGTTACTTTTTGCCATTACTCTATTAAAAGAAATTAGAAATTTATGCTCGCACGTATAATAAAATCTATGCGAACGTGTTTAGCGATCCTGCGATTCTCTTAATATTTTTGCCGTCGAAGTCTGTCTACCAAACCTAACTCTCTACTAGCTGAAGATCGTATTTTTATGTTTGCTATAGCCAGCAACGGCTTTATCGATTGAAATTTGCCTAAAGTCTCCTTAGGAAAAAAATAAATTTTATTTGCGCACAACAAAAAAATCATCTATACTCTGTCTTTTCTCCCGGAAACCTATTCATGTGTTTTTAATTTTTCGAATAAACCAATTACGCGGAAGGTTTGAACCAATGCAGTTGTTTTTACTGGGTTTTTGATAAGTTCATTCATACATTCTTAACTTGTCCAATTAGGTTTGTTTTTACATATTTATACAGTTAATAATATATTAATAGTTATTTATTATACAAGTGACGAAAGTAGATCATTTTACAACTCGAGTGAAACGCTTACCCACACGAGCGAAGCGAGTGTGGTAATTTCACGAGAGTTGTAAATTCTACTTTTTTCACGAGTGTAATATTAAATTTTTTCTGTAATCGTGTAATACATGATCAGATCTAACCAGAATATGAACAAAATTAGGATGTTGTGAAGATTATGGTATGTTGTTGGTAGGTTATAAGCATGGTTGTGAAAGGTTATAAAATGTTATAACAATAAATTGAAAATGTTTAATTAAATAAAAAATAATATAATAATAATAATATTTAACCAAACAGTGTTTTTTGAAGTTTTTTAGTAATATCAAAGATGTCTGTTTAAATTAAAATGATTGTGAAGTAGTGCAGTTATAAACAAGTTCAGGTTATAAACAGGGAAGGTAATTATTATTATATTTAAATTTTAAAATATATTGATTATTTCCACCAATAATTCATTCACATTTCAATTTATTTTGTTAAAATAAATTCTTACAATGTTAAGAAACATTTAAAAGCATTTAATTTCCAACTTGAAATTATTTTTTAATTTATACTTATTACTAATTAAGAAGGCAATTCACTTTCTTCACTTGTGAAGAAAGTAATCACTTTCTTCACAAATGAAGAATGTTCTATTGCAAAATGTTTCACTTTCTTCACTCATTTCAGTTTAGTAATGTTACCATTATTCAACGATTACAGAAAAAATATTTTTTTATCCCAGGATATGTTATTAGCAATTATTTGAACGGATTTTCATATTATTATATGGAATAAATATGCAACTTCATCGATCATTTTCAGATAAGTCGTGCGAGTGCTGGAAATGTAAAACGCAGCAAAGAAGAGATAGAAGCCGATCCAGAAAAAGAGGACCAATTTGGCTACACAGCACGTGAGTACTTATTTTAAATTAGCTGAAAGAAAACAAGATTTTGTCATTATTAAAATTGAATATTTGTAAAAAAGTAAATTGATTGTTTTTGTAAGTTATTAAAAAAGTCAGCAGTCCCAGGACGCTAGGGAGATGTGAAACATCATTACGATCTCACATGTGTGAGTTACACATGAGCATGTTAGCTGCTGATCCATTAGCTACTAGACTCGACGACATCTGGGAAGTCTGGGAGGGATATATAGGAAATGGAGTGCCGAGTCAGGTTTCTCTGGAAATCGCTGCAGATGCATTTGGTGTGATCTGCAGGTGGTCAAACTTATAAACAAGGCGACAAAGAACCGTTCATTCACTTATCTATGCTCAGTCAGCGTATGAGAAGCTATCGCAATACGTGTTATCTATTATCCGCCCAGACATGAAAGAGCGCCGCCGCTCAATATTTATCATTTATAACAATATTTATCTTCCGCCGCGGTCATCGAGCCCGGGTGCAACAAGTGCGTCATACCTTTCGAGCTCCTTTGCCGAAAGATTTTAAGATGTGTCAAGCCTTATTAGAGTAGAATCCTCGCTCATTCAATTAGTTCAAGATGGGGAAGCGAACAGGTTGAACTAAGGCATGAGGAAGATCGCCTGTCTACATTTGTTGGATGGAACTCGCCAGTGAGTGCCGTTAAGCTTGCATCAGCAGGATTTTATTATTTGATAAAATCAGATCGGACAAGGTGTCCTTTTTGTGGAGTAATATTATGGTTGGAACATGACGATCCTCTTGTAGATCACAAGAAATGGTCTAAATATTGTCCCTTTATTGAGTACTTGGAACAACTAGAGAAGCTACCATTAATAATAGATGAAGTTGATGATAAAAAAGAAGAGGAAAACAGCTGTGGGTGTTGCTGATATGCACAAGAGGTTTAAACGGTTTATTCAACAACTTTATCATTTAAAAAACCAAATCGATTTATATGAAATAAAAAGAAACGAAATAAATCAACTAATAGAAAAAGTAAAAAGACTTCATGTTTCCCCTCCTCTCTGCTGAACCTTTTAGTCTCAAAGTTGAAGCCTTGGAAGATAGTTGGACAACGACGATTGGAATTAGTGACTGATTACCCCATCACCAGTACTAAACTAGTACGAGTCGGTCTTAGTGATTTTGTACCCACTGTCGCGGTTATCGACAAGAAAACGGTGGTTTCAGCAGGAGGGGGAGTATTTATAAATACCTCCTAGGAAGTACCTGTATCAGTATGATGGATAAAATGGAGTCAGCGATACGTCGTTTGGGAGAGGAAGGAATCGAAACTTTAACTACAGAAGAATTGAGAGCTTTCCCTTGATCATTACTTTTGTACCTTTTCGACTTACTAACAATACTGTATTATCAAAAATAAAAAGTTTTATTTAAAAATAAAAAAATGTATTGTACTTTAGGGAGTAAATACGTGATGCTCAAATTGATTAAATGAGTTTACAAAGTGAAATAAATATGATACAAGATAATCTTCAATTAATTATATTCTAATTTACAACTTCAGTTCCATAATAGATTTCTGAATTTTACAGTGGTTTTAGAGGAACAGTAATTGTTCTCGGTTTCCGGAAAGGTATAAGAGACAATGATTTCAAATTTAAGTTTTAATTTACTATGAGCCGTAAATACATCTGAGTCATTCTCATTTAATTTGGCCATTTGACATTTTTAAACATTGAATTTTGGGTTAAAATAAAATTTAAATTTTTAATAAAATTTGATTTATAAGATGCTCGTTGAGTATTAGTATTTTTTATTTCTTTTTAAACTCAAAAATGAGTTAATTCACGAGCATTTCTACATTTTTTTTTGTAATGATTTCTTTTGTTCTTTCTCACTCCAGTGGCGCGCAGAGGAGGGGCGCGCCCCCCCCCCCTCCTGAAAGGTGAGGACACCCATTAACTATTACTATTTCTGTATAAAAAGGGCTATTTTTTATTTAGTTATTTTTATTATATACTGTATTTAGTTATTTTTTAACTCCATAAATGAAAAATGGATTGTATTTAAACATTTAATAAAACATTACAATGTAACTATGCACTAATATTTTAAATGAGGACCTTCATTAAACATAAAAATATAAAAGTGCGCCCCCCCCCTCAAGAATTTTCTGGATCCGCTACTGGCTCACTCTCGACACACCATCAAAGTGTAAAACTCATGTATCAGGCATCGAATCTTTATTTCCTTTTGATGTTCACAATTACTAGGCTGGCGTCTAATATTAGTACAGGAACATAATGTAAAAAATCTCACACATAGAACATACACCTACATATTTCAGCATATTTAGATACAACGGAGTTTAGTACGAAACCCCACTCAAAAGTTAATTTGAATAATTAATTTTTTCACAAAAATTCACCCATAAAACATACGGCTGGAATATGGCTTAATCGTTTTGTTTTTATTCGTATAGAAAGAGAAAAATCGTGTGGCAGTGAAAAAAATCTTACTAGTACCCGCCAGACGCGCGCGAGCGGTGCGCGAGAATCACAAAAATTCACCCATAAAACATACTATTCATTCTTGCGCTAATCGATTCAAAAAGGTTCCTAAATACGAAAATCAGTCGTCTTATAAATTTTACCTACTGTTGAATAATTTTTCCAGAAGCCTGCCTGATTTTGCTTATTTATTATTTTAAGATCATTGGCAAAATTATTATTATATTGATTTTTCTTTGTTAGGCATGATTTTTTAAACTTTTTACTTCGGTCCGTATATGCTACTTTATCTCCATTTAAACAGGACTTCCTGTATTTATTTAATCATTTGAATTTTTTTTCTCTCCTTCCTACATTTCCTTCAAATCATTCATCGTTTCTCTTTCGGGTAGTTTATCATTATAATATATAGAAGTTCGCTTATTGGTTCAGTATTTTGCGTGCCTTCATCTATGTCACCTGTCATATCTCAATTAATTATAATACCAGTAAAAGGGTATAAATCCGTGTATCTTTTATAAAGATTTATTAATTGGATATAACAAAAGAAAGCAAAGCGTACAGTGGAAGCTTTTAAATAAAAGAAACTATATTCAAGTAATATACATACACATATATGTTATATAAAAAAAAGTAACATGCAATATCAACTTATATCTAAGTACAATGCCTGGTAATATGGAGCGGGGAGCGCTGAGAACAGAGCAGCTAAAGATCTCGAAACAGAGTGTTTCTGGAAACGTTATAATCTGATAAGTCACCTCTGTTCGGTGGTGGGGGATATTTACAATTATTTTGCAAAGTACAATTACTTCGGGCTATACTAAGTGTAACTTTAACCTTTAGTAATACTTGTATGTATATAATAATTATTTGTCTTCGTTATCTACCTTATGCAAATATAGAAAGACCTTATCGTCTACACTTTGAACGTGTATGGCTTAACTTATTTACGAGTTAAAGGAATTCCATTTAATGATATATAATATTAATGAATACAATAATACATTAATGAATACAATTTTAATTTATACCATGCTGCCATAATACAATTAAAATTACAATTAGCAGTAAAATTTATTTATAATCAGTATATATTATAAAGCAAAGTGTACAATGTGCGTGCCGAAAAGGCTCAAAAACGACTCCACGTGGGATTAAGGAAGTTATGTCAGCGTGTTGCTATATAACCCCTAACGGAGAAGAAGGTTTCTGTTTTTCTCTTAAGGGTGTAAAATTGAAGAGAAAAGTACTGGAATTTTAAGCCTCTCGCACCATGTAATTAGCCTACCTGAGATTGAGATACGAGTTTATGAATGAAAAATTTAGTTCGAGCTCTAGGCTACCAGGAAGCGCTAGGGTGCGTTTCACTCGATGTTTATTGTTCATTCATTCCGTTCAATTTGTAAAGGTTATGTATTTGTTCAGCTGTTCTTCTTAAATTACTAAAAAATAAAGCGAAAATAATTAGTTTCACCTTTTCTTTCAAAATAAAATAATGATTTTACATATAATTAGAAAACCGACTGGGATTAAGGAAATTTAATGCAATATGAGTGAACATTTTTGAGTAGTACAGTGAGCGAATAAAAACAGACATAAAACAAAAAAGGAGAGCTGAATTGACTGATTATAATCGAAAATAAAATGTTTTAAGTGTTCTCATTGTATGTAACTATGAAAAATGGTTTTATTCCTATGTATGATGAGCATTCCAGTTGACAAAATGACTAACTCCACTTACAGAATATATATTCCAACTTACTACTTCAAACTATGTTAGACACACACATAACAATATGTATATAAAATCATCTCTTCAAAATTAAGTTTAATTATTTTTCTCAGTATTTCTGTGTTTGCCAATTGAGGGGGGTTTCCCTGTGGGGGGTATTTGATCCCTTCACCTAAATGAGTAAGGGTTTGTGGCTTCAGATTACAACTTCGCAAGTGGGACCTCCTCTTATGCAGTCGTCTTGAGCCGAAGGATATGGAAAGGCAAGGAATCCAACATACCCCTTCACGAATTTAAAAGGACCCTAGGTCATATTAACTATCCAAATGCAGGAAAATGGCACATCGGAGATGTGGGACCCTTTTTAATGGAATCTAGCCTTTCGAAATTTCTGCCCAGCAAAATAAATTGGCATGTGTCAGTTATCACATGTGATGCCATGTCAAATATATTGAATCCTTATATACATATTGGCCACCAACATATATCTTATATTAAATTAGTCTTATTCTAATCTTAATATTAGAGACCTATTGCACATATATAAAAAAAACAAAAACATTGTAAGCAAATGTTAGGCAGCTCTGATAATCGCTGTGGAGCATTAAACATCAATTTTTTTTTTTTTTATTACACTATAAAGGTCTCAATAATAATTTAAGGGCTTATTAAATTCAGACAATTCCTACAAAAATAATAAAATGTTATTCAACTCTTGAAAAGTTCAAAATGCCAAAATAATTTAAATCATTCAATAATATATGATTTGCTCCCACTCAACAAAATTTTATTAATTTCAATCTAAATAATCATTTGTCCTTTATTTTCTTTTAATTAGATCGAAATTTATGGTTTGGTCTCTTAATCACTGAAGCAAAAAAAACATCTATATAGATTAATCTGTCTTGCTTCTTTCGAAGCCATAAATCAAGCTATATACATGTGAAAAAAGAACTTCAGCCCCTTTTCTTTCTTTTTTTATGAGACCCAAATTAATAATTTAAGGACTGTATTATCTTTTAATATTAAATTATCATATATTCATATAATTTTTGCTTAATTTCAAATATTTTAAAATTTCACTCCATCTTAAAAAAAAAATTAAGCCCAAATTCAAATTTATACAATATTTTCTTAATTTTTCCCCCAAAATTTATACAATTAAAAATCATTTTACAATACTTGGTTAATGTTCGATGATAAGTAGCTCGAACAATAGGTGTCTCGATGGCTGGTTGATGGGTTGGTGTGGATTCGATGTTGGCCTGCTGATGATCAAGAGTGCTTGGGTCATACAGTTAAAGAAAGGGCTCTGCTAACATATCTGGATACATGGCTGCAAGTTTGGCTTACTGCATCAAATCAGGAACCTCCTTATCAGGATCTGAAAATTTTAGCAGCGCTTAACCTTGTTCTCAGATATACCACAGAAAATAACATTTGATGCACAGCAATTTCATCATAATATAAATTTCATCAAAAAATAAATAAATTCAAAACAATTCATTTTTAAAATATCAATAACCATCATTATCAATATTCATAATAACCATCATCAATAATAATGATACCATTATACTTATCAATATATACCAATATATTTTATACCAACTTATATTTATCAATTTCTTACTCCCATAAATGTATTTATTCAAATACCTTTGTATCATATATTGTTTTTCGAAGTACACTTGGCCATTTAAATATGCTCAGTTGCGCATTATATAATCAACAAAATTACTATACAACATGTAACATTACAAAGGGTTTACAAACATAAAACTTTCATACATCATAAATCATTCATTCAAAAATGGGAATTAAAACAAAAAAAAAATCTCACATGAAAAGGAAAAAAAATATATATATATAAAGAATACTTCTCTCAATAAAAACAAATAAAATGAATCCTTCTTGTTTCAACTGTCTTCTTAGAAAAAAATCAAAATTTAGAATTCCAAATATATCTAAAATTTAGAAAACAATATTAATCTCAATACAAACACAAAAAATATAATAAAATATATTCAATGATCCAGAAAAAGAAGACATTTACTACAATTCATTCAATATGTAAAAGAAAATTTTTTACAGAAAACTCAAGCTATTTCACTTTTTTACTACTTATTCATCATAAAAAAAAAATAATTGTAAAAATGATATAAGAAAAAATAGTCCTGTGCATCAGGTAGAACTTTAGGATCACCAAGTAAATTTTCCTCCATTGATATTCACAATATAAAGTTCATTAGTAATGTCTATATTATAGCTCTCTCCATTTGGCCAAGTTCAAGTTCAACTCCTTATAGATAAGTCATTTCTCATTCTACAACTGAGCTCTTTACAATTAACGCAGCAATCATCGTACCTTTTTTTTTTTTTTTTTTTTTTTTTTTTTTTTTTTTTTTTTTTTTTTTTTTTTTTTAACTGCTCTCATAAGGAACTTTGGTATTCATAGGAAAGGCATGTACTTTTACTTTGTTTTTAAAAAAAATTAAATTGAAAAAAACATATATGTATATATATTTCAAATTTTTATAATGATCCACTGATCCAATTTTATTGCGATCCACCAATCTTTTTTAATTGAGAGATATGGGCAATTTCGATATCTTTATCATCCATTTGATTTATTAATTCATATGAAACATCTGTTATACATCTACATACTTTGTAGGGAACTGAGAATTTGTATGAAAGTTTAGCATTTACATAATCTTTCTTACTTGATAAAATATATGATTTAATTAAAACTCTATCGTTAACTTTTAAAGGAACATATTTATGTGTCTTGTTATAATTTAATTCACTTTTTCTATGGGCACTAATCAAGTTTTTGCAAGCTATCTACCAGAGTTCTTCCCTATATCCCTTGAATCATTTTCTTCTAACTCCCATAGAATGTGGATCGGAGTTTTCAATTCCCTACCTAAAAATAATTTTGCGGGTGAGACCCCAGTGGAGACATTTTGTACCGAATTTAAAGATATTTGTATAAAATTTAAATTTTTGTCCCATTCTCTTTGATGATCTGCATGGAAACAGGTAATGGCTAATTTTTAATTTTTAATTTGCCTTTCCGCAAAACTAGGATTCGGGTAATGTCTAATTAAATACTTTTTCTTGATCCCCAATTTAAATAAAAACTCACTATAAATTTGAGAGCGAAAAATGGCAGCTCTGTCGGAGCACACTATATTCCACAGACCGTGCTGAGCAAAAATATGCTTTTGTAATACATCAATAATGTTTTTGCACTAGCCTGCCTAATGGGAACCTAGAAAATGCATCTACTGCGATAAAAATAGGTCTCTGAATAAATTAACACATCATCTAAATAGGTAAACACAAATTTATATCGAAGATCTCCAAGAAATTGATCCATAAGCGCAGACAAAATTTGACCACCTGTTTTCAAACCAAAGGGGATGCATTTATAAGTATATACTGACCAAGGGGTTGAAAAAGACACTAATTTCTTTGAATTTTGAGATAAAGGAATTTGGTGGTGAGCTGAATTTAGATCTAACACACTAAAAAATCTAGCACTTTTCAAAAAGTTAAATACACTATCAATAGTAGGTATTTAACTACTTAATTTATTCAGAGACCTATGAGGAGCATATCGAACATCAAAAGGTTGTTTTATCTAGACTTAAAGAGGCCAATTTAACAGTCAACCCCGAAAAAGTAGTAATCGCAACCAATTCTGTAAAATATCTTGGGCACAAAATAGAGAATTGTACTATTTCAATGATTAAGGATAGAGTGAAAGCTTTGTTAGATATTCCTCGACCCACATCAGCTAAGCAGGTTAGTCAGTTCATCGGGGCAGTAAATTTCTTTTCTAAATTCATTCCAGATTTTGCAGTGCTTGCGGAACCACTAAACAGGCTGCTTCGAAAAAAGGTCAAATTCGAATGGAGTGATGAATGCGAAAAATCATGGAAGGAGCTTCAACAGCGTATTTCGAACCCCCCTGTTTTAATGTTGCCTGATTTTTCTAAACCCTTTCAAGTTTATACAGATGGCTCCGGAAAGGGGTTGGGTTGCGTGCTTTGTCAGGAGGCCTCGGATGGAAGTGTTAGACCCATCGCCTATGCCAGTAGAAGTCTGAATAAACACGAGAGAAATTATAGTGCCTATGAGTTGGAGGCCTTGGCTGTTGTGTTTGCGGTAGAGAAGTGGGGAGAAATCCTAGGCTCTTGCCATTTTCTTCTATTTAGTGATCATGCGGCTCTAAGGGCTCTAAACCAGAACGCACATCTAGGTGGTAGATTGGCTCGCTGGATTATTAGACTATTACCTTTCAGTTTCTCTGTATATCACATCAAAGGTGAGAAGAATTCTATTGCTGATTATTTGTCGCGAAATCCAGTAGGAGAAAGTTTCGAATTTGGCGAGAGTGAAATGTTAAATTTTTTTCATGTTAAGGTGCCCGAATTGTTTAAAGATTTGGCTATTAGTCAGGCAGAAGATCCCAGGTTAAAAGAAATTATTGATAAATTGAGATATAAGAAAGATAGAGGTAAAGAATTATTCATTGAAAAATAATAAATTAATTTATCGGTTGTCGAATAAGAAATTTAGATATGTGGTTCCTTTAAAAGGAGTCTTTAAAAGATGTTATTTTTAAGTATTTTCATGAGTCTGAATTTGGATCCCACCAAGGAATTATTAAAAAAACAAACAAAATTTCATTAATTTTTTACTGGCCAAAGATTAAACAATTTGTTACAAATAAAATAAATAACTGTTTAACTTGTCAACGTTCAAAGAGTGATCAGACGGGAAAAAAGGGTAAATTGTCTTCATATGTAATTAAAAATAATAATGAACAATTATTTATTGATATAGCAGGTCCTTTACCATGAACAAAGAAAGGTTACGAGTATATTTTTATCGCAGTAGATGCATTTTCTAGGTTCCCATTAGGCAGGCTAGTGCAAAAACATTATTGATGTATTACAAAAGCATATTTTTGCTCAGCACGGTCTGTGGAATATAGTGTGCTCCGACAGAGCTGCCATTTTTCGCTCTCAAATTTATAGTGAGTTTTTATTTAAATTGGGGATCAAGAAAAAGTATTTAATTAGACATTACCCGAATCCTAGTTTTGCGGAAAGGCAAATTAAAAATTAAAAATTAGCCATTACCTGTTTCCATGCAGATCATCAAAGAGAATGGGACAAAAATTTAAATTTTATACAAATATCTTTAAATTCGGTACAAAATGTCTCCACTGGGGTCTCACCCGCAAAATTATTTTTAGGTAGGGAATTGAAAACTCCGATCCACATTCTATGGGAGTTAGAAGAAAATGATTCAAGGGATATAGGGAAGAACTCTGGTAGATAGCTTGCAAAAACTTGATTAGTGCCCATAGAAAAAGTGAATTAAATTATAACAAGACACATAAATATGTTCCTTTAAAAGTTAACGATAGAGTTTTAATTAAATCATATATTTTATCAAGTAAGAAAGATTATGTAAATGCTAAACTTTCATACAAATTCTCAGTTCCCTACAAAGTATGTAGATGTATAACAGATGTTTCATATGAATTAATAAATCAAATGGATGATAAAGATATCGAAATTGCAATTTTTTAATAGCAATGGATGGATCAGATCATGCCCTGGACATTTTTTTGTTTTTAGCCCATTAATTAACTCCTCGATTTCTTTAGGTCTTGTATATTCCAATGGGAGTTGTACAGTAGGTTTTGGAGTCGTCAAATATTCTTCAACATTGACATTCGACTGACTGCTCCCACACGAAGGGTTGGAAAATGTCGATTCGAAGTAGTCAGCAAATGCCTCTGCTTTGTCTTCGTCTCTAGTAATGACTACATCTTTCTCTGTTAGGCTAGGGACTGGGTCAATTTTTTTTAAAAGTCGGCTAGTAGCCTTCCAGACAGATTGGTCCCTTGGATCAAAGTCTTCCACATACTTCTGATAATTTGTAATCGCCAATTCGTCCAACTCTCTTTTTACTGCATGTTTGAGATAGTTCCATTTCTTTTTGTAAACAGGGTCTCTGCTGCGCATCTACTGTCTCCTGGCAAGATTTTTCTCTTTAATTTTCAGTAAAATTGCTTTTGGGCAACTATTTGAAAATATTTTCTTTCTTATGTTAAATGGACGTAGTTATGCAATAGGGAACCAACTAGCAAAAATCAAATTTTTCTGGAGAGCTTCTTTTGCAAATGGCTTTGCACAAAATTTTCCTATGCACAAAACCATTAGATATTTATGCCAAAATGTTTAAAATAATCTCTACTTTCCTTACATTTAATTAAAATTACCAAAAAATTAATATTTTTTTGGAAAAAAGCAAAAATGGTGGTTGGTTCCTTATTGCTTTATTGCACTAACTAGAAAGATGTAATGAAATGGGTTCTTGGTTCCATATCACTTAGCTTACTTGTAGACTTGACTATTAAAACAAGGAAATGATAGGCTGTAATAATATGGATTTATCATTCGGTACATTTATTTTATTGAAAAAATTACATAATATTAATAAAATAACCTTAATTACAGTATAAAAAAAGTATAAAACTTGAAAATGTATTGTGGAACTTAAAAACTACTCTAAAAGAACAAGAAATATATTTTAGCAAATAGATAACATCACTACAGTACTTCTGTACATTGAATTTAAAAGTTGGTTCCTTATTGCAAACCCCAGCAAGGGAGATAACAGGTGTTGTAGTTGGTTCTTCACTTTATATTTCAGTTTAAATAAAAGATATGATTTAGTTCGATTTTGCTAAACAAAATGTACAGTCTCAACATTAGTAACAAACAAAAATCAGAAAATTACGATTTTGGTGGTCGGTTCCCTATTGCATAACTACGTCCAAATGGTCTTATAGTTGCTTCAAGTAAGCTAGTTGAGATGGTTTCATTGAAATTCTTTATACAATTATTTCCAGAGCGTTGGGATAATCTTTTTTTAAAACAATCTTCTCATCGACTGTTGCTTTTTAAGTTTCCCAGTCAATCACTCCATTAATTAGGGTTTTCCGCCGGGGCATTTCATGAATTTCAGTTGGAAACTTGATTAATACAGGGACGTGGTCCGAGTTCAGAGCGGAGATTATCTGGGATGATATAGGAAGTCTAATATCTTTCGCTAAAATAATATCTAATATATCGGGTGAACATCCTGGTCTATAAAAAGTAGGTTCGGGAGGTGCGTGAATTTGTATATTGTGCCTTGTACAGATTTCTAACAAAGTATTTCCTGAAGAATTTGATTTACGGCAACCCCAATATATATTTTTACAGTATATGTCTCCTAAAACTAATGTATGGTCGTCTGGTGGTAAAAGATTTAAAATTTCTTCTTCTTGAAGTTTTTTGTTTGGTGGCCTATAAGCCGCTGTGATGATTATAGGGGGGGATGAGTTTAAACGGATTGATATAGCTTCGATGTTAGAAATATTTGAAATAATATTTTCGGTGAAACTAATATTATTCTTAATTATCAAGGCAACACCTCCTGAAGCAGTCGAACTATCTCTATCGTTACGTAAGAATCTATAACCTCGAATTTTGAATTTAACGTTTTGTGATAGATGTGTCTCTATTATGCAGGCTATATCAATAGAATTCGATTCAAGGAATGTGTGTGTGTGTGTGTGTGTGTGTGTGTGTGTGTGTGTGTGTGTGTGTGTGTGTGTGTGTGTGGGTGGGTAGCTCAAAAACTATAAACCGTGGGAACCTGAAATTGGGTTTTTAGTGTAGGTATATGCCCGCGATGTGACAGCAGAAATTTCATCAAAATTGCTCAAAGGGAGGGGGGACATTACTTAATAAATTTTGTACCAATTTCACGTGTACATATTTTTTATTTACTCAAAAACGGCTTTAACGATTTCGAAAAAACTGGGTATTTGATGTATGTATATACCCAGTTACATATAATTTTCATTAAACATGACGAATTTGATAAAAATCGTTAAAGCCGTTTTTGAGATAATCGAAAAAAAGGTAAAAATTGGAAAAAAAGTCATGAAATAAAGTGCCCCCTCAGTTGGACCAATTTTGATGAAATGTTGGCTTTTACATATTTGGTATATACATACATCAAATACCCAGTTTTTTCGAAATCGTTAAAGCCGTTTTTGAGTAAATAAAAAATATGTACACGTGAAATTGGTACAAAATTTATTAAGTAATGTCCCCCCTCCGGTTGATCAATTTTGATGAAATTTTTACAGTCGTATCTCGGGCATATACATATATCATATACCCAGTTTGATCAAAATCGTTAAAGCCGTTTTTGAGTAAATAAAAAACCATGTGAAAATGATACAAAATTTATTAAGTAAAGTCCCCCCTCCGGTTAATCAATTTTGATGAAATTTTTACAGTCATATCTCGGGCATATAAATAGATCAAATACTCAGTTTAATCAAAATCGTTAGAGCCGTTTTTGAGAAAATCGAAAAAAACTTAAAAAGTTATTAAATAAAGTACCCCCATTTAATAACTTTTTAAGTTTTTTTCGATTTTCTCAAAAACGGCTCTAACGATTTTGATTAAACTGAGTATTTGATCTATTTATATGCCCGAGATATGACTGTGAAAATTTCATCAAAATTGATCAACCGGAGGGGGGACGTTACTTAATAAATTTTGTTTCATTTTCACGTGTTTTTTTTATTTACTCAAAAACGGTTTTAACGATTTTGATCAAACTGGGTATTTGATGTATGTATATGCCAAAGATGCGATAGCCAACATTACATCAAAATTGATCAACCGGAGGGGGGACTTTACTTATTAAATTTTGTATCTTTTTCACGTGTTTTTTTTATTTACTCAAAAAAGGCTTTAACGATTTTGATCAAACTGGCTATTTGATGTATGTATATGCCAAAGATGTGGTAGCCAACATTTTTATCAAAATTGGTCAAACGGAGCGGGCACTTTATTTCATAATTTGTTTACCTATTTTTTACCTTTTTTTCGATTATCTCAAAAACGGCTTTAACGATTTTTATCAAATTCGTCATGTTTAATGAAAATTAGGTGTTCTTTAATATCAGGTAAGCTTTATCATTAATAAAATGTTCTGAGAGGGCTTTCTTTTGAAGGGGTTTGGGGCCTTTTTTTTTGTTTGTTTCCTATAAAGTACCTTTGTTTTTGTTTATATGGAGAAATTAACTGTCTCTAGTTACGCCAAATAAGAAATGGCTAAATATGAGATATGATAAAAATAAAGAAAACATAGAGAGGAGAAAAAAATAAAATTTTCAGTTAACTCATAAAACTCGTTGAGCCCACGCATGCGGAGTACGCCTTTAATGACAGACCATTGTTCATAATTAAAGCCGTTCTGTTCATTTGAGAAGTATCAATTAACAAAACGCATTAATTTCTAATCTAAGTAAGTGGGTAAGTGAAAGTTGTGTGTTGCGCGCACGCACCAGATTTTTAGTTTCTGTCGTCGTATTGCTATTCTCATTTTTACCAGGTGAGTTTATTTTATTTTCTATTGCTTGATAGTGAGGACAGTCTTTGTAACTAGCCGCGTGAGGTTGTTTACAGTTTACATAGTACGGCTTATCTGTGAATTTTATAGGGCATTTAGAAAAATGGTGGTTTTCCTTGCATTTAACACATCTAGGCTCCAAATGACAATAATTTTTAGTGTGCCCATGCCTTTGACAGTTGGTACACATTGGGATATTATAATTTTTATGTTTTGGCTCAACAGATACTATTGCGTAAAATAAATTATAAATTTTAAAAATGTTGCTAGCCTGGTCATTGTTTACGAGTGATAAAGAATAAAGGGGGGTAGGCTTTTTATCTTTATTTAAAATTCTAGAAACATGTGTTACTTCGAATTTTTTACTACATAATTCGCCCTTTAGCTCTTCATCAGTAATTGTATAAGGAATACCTCGTATTATGACATTTAGTTGCGTGGAAAACGTATGGTATTCTATTTTTTCTTCGTCATAATATTTTGTCATCGTTCAATAATCGTCGATACCATTATTTTCGTGCTATTGCCGGTGAAAAATTCTATACATGAAGCCTTTGGATCATTTAAGAGGAGTTGATAATTATTTGCTTTGTGTAGATATATTGGGGGAATTTTCTGAGAATTTTTATTTTCATTGTTAGAGGTCTGATTCGAAGCCTCCGGATTATTCGATGAAAGTTCAGTTCCACTAAGGACATTAAATCTGTTACTTAGCGAAATCGGGGCGATATTCTGGTAGTATTTCCCTATCTTTTTAACTGGAGATTGATTTTGAGGGGAACCCTAGTAATACAGCTGTTTTAATATCTCCTTCCGTGGACGTATTTTCATTAATAGCAGAAGTGGGTTGGAGTGGGTTAGATGCACCTGGCGAATTAACTACATCTCCTTCTTTCATTAAATAAAAATTATAATAAATAAAAACGAATTAAAGTTGTCAAAAAATAAAAAAATAATAACAATCGCTTCACTTTTCACAATACTATTCAACTTCACTCTATGAAAGTCAGAGGCCAACTGGCCTATTGAGTTCAGGATATTTTTCAATCCATCCCGCAGTTTTCAAAGACACACTTGCTCCAATTTTTTGCATTTTTAGTAACAATATATTCGACAGAAGCTAGTCTGATACTGACCGAGCTATGAGAATTGAGAAACAAAATGTAAAAATCCAGGAACCACTGGACCCTCAGTTCTTGAAAATTGGAGGTTTGTATTTGTTAACATCTCCCAAGATGTGTATTTAAGAAAATTACAAATTGTAATTTTTTTTTTCAACATATCAAATGATGCAATTTCGTGCAAAAGAACTTCAAAACGTGCAATTTCGTGCAATAAACCCCAAGACGTGCAATCTCGTGCAGTATAAAACTGCATTAAAACATTCCATAAGGCTTGATTCGGATAAGTAACTTGTGTTCGCTTTATTCTGACTTACCAATAAAAAGATGCAATTGCATGGGAATACGAGCTCTAGTCATGACTAATAATGAAGTACCACTCACAACTTAATATATATATTTTTTAACTCGGTAGTTAAAGCCATTATAGGTTATTAATGTCAAACATAGAGTTAAAATCCCTATCAAAGAGTTGAAAAACTGCATAAACTGAACATGAAATATCAAAAAATATGTTAGAACGAAAAACTTTTTTACACAATTAATCTATGGTACAGTTCCAAAACATAGTATTTATTTGTTCTTATTTGACATTATTACGAAATCATTCCCGTTAATCCTTTAATAGGGATATTGATTTTTATTATTATTGGAGTAAAGAGTGTAAAGGCACTCTTTTATTTTGCTGAATGTAGTTTTTAGAACCTTTAAAATATTGGATAACTCAAATGATTTAAATAGGTCTTATAGTTTTTTAAATAAACAAAACATTGCGGTACCTATCCTGTCATTGTTTTATGTAGATGTGAACCCATTGATTTCCTTCACGGCTGGGAGTAATGGATAATCATGAATCCTATATTCAAATTTTGACTGATTTTTTTTTGTCCCTTTGATTCTCTAAGAGCTTCTTTTCTTTTTGGCTTCAATTAGCATGATTCGAGATGGGCATTCAGGATAATCAAAAGTATAAACAAAACAAGTCAACATCTTGTTTCATACAATCTTTGTCCTGCGCACATTTTAAACATTTAGGTTTTTAAATGGCAGTTTTTGGTTGTATAGAACAAAGATTGGCATCTGTAGCACTGTGTCGCATCTTAGGAATTTTTATAGCGTTCCCACTTGCTACGTTTCTGGCTTCCCGCTTTTCTAAGGCGGGTGGGGGTTACCAGAAACGGCATATATCTAATTGATATTGTAATTAATGTACTTAATTCGCCTTAATGTAAATTGGATACTTTTCCAAAGGTGACGTGTTTACCAATTCTATATTATTCTAATAAACCTGTGGCATAGGGTAAATGATAATAAATAAACAAATCTAAATTGAACTATATCTTTAATTTAATTGACCAATAATGTAAATTATTTAGACCCCTTTTAATATACCATATAAACATATTTTACTAGCAAAAATTAGTTAATGGATGCTGACTGGCAATTTAACATTATTTTAATAAATACTGACCACACAATATTACAACTAGTTCTGTATATGTATTAACCTTATCTGGTGGACACTCTCTGATGTTGTCTCTGGCCTGTCTGCTGGATCAGTCCCTGCCATCTCTGACGCTCTCTGACTCAGCACAGCATCCCATCTCAGCCTGTCTCGGAAATCTGGACTCTCCGCTCCTGCCTATCTGGTCCTCTGCCCTTCTCGTTCCACTCTCGCCCTCTTGGCACACTCCCCCGACCTCTGTCCACCTCCGAATTCTCCACTCGACTCTCACTTCTCCACCCGACTGACTCCTCGAGCCTCCTTCTTCACCGTATAAGTCCTCTTTCCCCCACTCTCTTCAGATTTCTTCTGATTGGCTGGCTGGTTGGTTCCAGACTTCTTCTGATTGGCTGGCTGCCTCAAATTTCCATTCCTTTCTATATTCACCGTGTTTCCCAGCGGCCTCTTTGCCGGGGCAAAACCAGGGTTTATGGCCACAAATTTCTTTAACAATCTTCTTAGGTATTTCCCTAGGTGTTTGTCGGCAGCATTGTCGGTCCTAAGCTTTGCTTATTCTGAATTTCTAACAGAAGGTTTATGGCCCCAATAACTTACAAGGTGGTATTTCCAAGACCTAGCCGCCTTCAGGTAAAACTGACCACCCGGTTGAGCATATACAGTACTTTACATATTTTGATATTAAATTATTAATTTAATTTCCTTTTCCTATCATGGCAGCATCCACAATACATAGCACACTTATTCGGCATTTGCACACTCTTTCTATTTTTTGTTTGTTGTTTAAGTTATGCTGATTTCTTCTATATTTCGGAGAGTAAAAGTAACAACATATATTGGTAATTTAAGTTGTTACCCATCTACTGTTGTTTTAGAAAACTGCGTTACTTTAGTTGCTTCAACATATTCTTCCCTTAAATCTACAATATGTCACCTACCTCAACTGAAGCGGTTAACCTTTTTTATAATGAAAGAGTTTTGTCTTCATAAAGTGTGTAGGTGTGGTATTCACCTTTTCTCTCTGTAGATTTTTAAAGGTGAATAAATCATCTTTTGTGGTTATGTATTTAATCATTCTATTACCTTTATACTTTAAGAAAAGTAATTTCAGATTCCCCTTCAAGTGTTCCAATGATTTTTTTCAATTTTTAAATTTTCTAGTACAGGAGAATTTTCGGAATTACTGGAGGGATTTTCGGTTTCCATTCAACTGGCTTCGGACACTGTTTTTGTTCTTACTCTTCTTCTTAGATTCACGAGAGTTTTATCCTGTTTTGGGGCGGATTTATTTTTTTTATTTATTTATTTTTTTTATTGTGAGAACTCACAATAACTTTACGGGCGCGAGCATCTTTCCGTTTCAATATGTCCTATATTTTTCAGTAAATTGATCAGCAAGCTTAAAAATTGTACATACGAGGCAGTTTTTTTATGTTCAGTGTCTCTTTCAAAACTTCTACATAAGGTTTGTTTACATTTCACCAGCGATTTTTCCATTTACTAACTCGTGAACAGATATGGATTCTAATTTCGATTGTGGAAAATAGACAAAATGGCTGAGTTTTTCAATTTTCTTGATTAAGTTACTAAGCGAATCCATTTTATGTAAGAGAAAATAATAATCACATTTGAATACATGCTTTACATCCTATAACATTAGTCGATATATCTATCATACAATAGCATTTCGAAATCTGTGATCTAATAAAGCTAATCAAGTCCCTCAAACAGCACAGCGAAGGCCAGTGATGTAGCATGATAACATGGTAGATTACGCGCGGTGCTGATAAGGCAAGTAACGAAAATATATTAAATTATTTAGAGGTATTTTATGGAATATGGTATTATAAATTCTTGTTGCAAATGGAAGAAATCATAATTACTATTCTCATTTTATAATATTAATATTTTGTTGTTCTCATATTCTCTAACCATTATTTGGAACATTTGGTTATTCAGTTATTAGAATCCTCTCAGTTTGTAGTCCAATTGTAATTTAGCTATAAACTTACAATGCTGGAAAAAAACATGGTAAAGTTCATAGACATCTCTGTGCCAAAATTTTACCAACCATTGTAGGATTTATTAATAATAATATTTTTATTTATTATTTCTACTAGCTATATTACTAGATGTGAAAATATTAAACCCATGTTGATAAAGTTTATTACAATATTAAAAACAGGCTTATCACTCTAAACAAAATTTCAATAACGTACAAAGGTCTACGGTTTGTGTGGTAAAACATGATAGAGTATAAATATACATTAAATCACATATTAATGAAATATCTTATTATTTCTCATTTATTGTATGTAATATAGGGTTAAAATGTCCAAAAAGTCAGTAATGATTTGTAACAAATTGTCGTTTATGAAAACTATAACTGTATGAATAGATATTAATTACTGATTTTCAAGGGTACTAATTATACCTTTAATTGTGGTTGTCAGTTGCACCATAAATAGCTAAGTTGTGACGGAGTATTTTAAAAAAAAAATTAAAAAATATATATTTTTAAGGAGTAAAAATAATTCATTTGTAATTATTTTAGTTAATTGCTTGACTGCATGAATGCTTATTCCTGTGTTTTTTCTGAACTATTACTCTTATTATCTATTCTCATTTAGGAAAGAACGGGGTTTTTAGAAGTAAAATCAGAGTTCTAGAGCAAACATAAAATCCCATGGAGTATCTACATCACTAGGAGAAAAAATGGGATGCTGGAATGGTGTTATTGAAAAACAAAGCCATTGCGGGTATTTATTTCCACAATTGATAATGAAACCAATAATAATAATAATGGAAATAAAATATCAATATTTTTCTAAAAAGTGTTTCATTTAATCAAAATAGTTACCCTCTTCCCTGACTTTCCATTTATTATAAAATGTTCGAAAACCCATTTTATTTTAATCCAAATTTTAACGCATTTGAATGGCTTTTCTAAACAAAGTTATCTGGCAATCATATTGTTTGAGATTCCTCTTGTTCGTTACAGGAATTTGTTTATGTACATATACTAGGGATGTCGAAAACTGGCGGATTTTTAAACCTAAACCCGGTTTTAAAAAACGACCATTTAACCTGTTAGGTTGTGAAAATCCAGTAACCAAGAAATAACCGCCTGACAAAAAAAAAAGATCATAAAAAAAAATTGAAGAGGAAAGTTAGGATTAAGGGGGCACTGAAGACAATAATGTAGCCTCATGATATGAATATTATGAAATCTAATTGAAATCCTAATATTTATGATTGTTTCCAATAATTAGCTTGATGCTTTGAATCCGTTTAAATTCAATTGGTTTGCAATTTGACGTCCGTTTTCCTGAATATGAGGTCCTGTAACATGGGCGTCTGCAGGGTGGGGCAGAGGAGGGCAGCTGTCCCCCACTCCTAGAAAATATGAGAAAAAATGGTAATCATTTAATATATTTATTAATTATTATATAAATAATTATTTTAATTTTTAAATATCAATAAGCTTTACTTGAAGCCATAAATAGTCAGAATACTTCGACCTACCTCTAGACAAAACATAGGGACATTGTTTGCCCTTACAAGGAAAAACCACTCCAGAATAAAAGTAGTCAGTGTCATGAGTTTTCTTATTCTTGAACATATTTTTATTTTTGTTTTGTTTTTATTTTCGCTCCTCAGCAGAGTGGGAAAATTTTGTCATTTAGCGGCCAAAAATCTATAACTCCTGACTAAATGACGATAATCGAATAATTCTTTTTCCATTAAAGAGCATGACAGTTCCTTTGTCAGTGAGAATAAAAAAATACCATCGCTCAAAGTATTTCAAATTAATGTTTAAATGAATTCTTTATTCACTTAAATTTAAATAAAATAGTTTATTCGGTACAGGGTTATACATAAGGAATGAAATGAGTCGGGATTATTATCTATTGAGCTTTCTGCTAATAGACATGTCTTTTTCAGGAATTTGCTCCTTTTGAAAGATTTTAAAATAATTGTTGTTTAAATAAGAAAAAATCCAAAAAAATAAATTAAAAATACCCCATTTTTTAGGAATTTTAACGGAATAAAATATTTTCATATAATTCAACAATAAGTATGTTTTATGATTTAGTCTAATTCGAGGCTGAAAATATTATGAAATTTCAAATATAGTGAATTAAATCTTAAAATCGATATATCACCGATCGATCGCATTTGATCGATCTAATTCTATTATGATATTTTAGTACCCTTCACCCTCTACCAGTATGGAAAAAACCAGAACCAACTATTGCCAATAATAGAAGTTACATCAATTTAAATACTTTCTTTTCATAAATTACATAGTCAATGTGGAAGAAATCAAAACCCATTTTTATCCAATAATTTTACAGCCATTCTTCTCATTTATAAAATATGTTTGGTGCAATAATATAAAAGATAAAGCTCTATAGAAAAAAAAAAATAATATCAGAGAGATGAGCATAGATTTTGCTTAAAATAAATTCAATTTTTTTCCCTTTTGAGCTTTACTTTTTATGTTAATACACCATACATATTTTCTAATTATTAAGAATGGCTGTAAAATTATTAGATAATAATGCGTTTTAATTTCATCCACGTTGAGTATGTAAATTATAAAAAAAAGTATGAAGAGGGTGAAGGGTGCTAAAATATCATAATTAGAGATGGGCAAAAATGTAATATGAGTACGGAGTACAGATAAGGAGTAATCAACGATTTGATTACTGAATTATTGAAAATACTCAACTTATTTTTTCTGTGAGTACTCCGGTAATCAAGCACAGAAAAGTTGAGTACAGGAGAAAATTTCTTCAACATTTGAGTAAATTTTTATGTTTTATGTAGTAATATTTTTAAATTTTGAGGGTATTCAATACAAATTGGAAAGTGGGGTTCATGTGGGGGGGGGGGCCGCTCAGATTTCAGTAATTTAACATTTACGGATTTAATTGAAATATGGGTGCCTTCTTATGTTTCCGGATACGGAGATTCCAAAAATATTATAATTTTTTAATTTCGGAGTGAGGGGGGGGGGGGCGCTCGCTTGACAATTTAACATTTACGGATTTTATTGAAATAAGGGTGCATTATTATGTTTCCGGATACGGAGATTTCAAAAATATTATAATTTTTTTATTTCGACGAGAGGGTTGGGGGGGGGGGCGGAGCGCTCGCTTGACAAATAATTTAACATTTACGGGTTTTATTGAAATAAGGGTGCATTATTATGTTTCCGGATATGGAGATTTCAAAAATATAATAATTTTTTTATTTCGACGAGAGGGTTGGGGGGGGGGGGCGCTCGCTTGACAAATAATTTAACATTTACGGATTTTATTGAAATAAGGGTGCATTATTATGTTTCCGGATACGGAGATTTCAAAAATATAATAATTTTTTTATTTCGACGAGAGGGAGGGGGTGGCGCTCGCTTGACAAATAATTTAACATTTACGAATTTTATTGAAATAAGGGAGCATTATTATGTTTCCGGATACGGAGATTTTGAAAAATATTATAATTTTTTTATTTCGACGAGGGGGTTGGGGGGGGGGGGGCGATCGCTTGACAAATAATTTAACATTTACGGATTTTATTGAAATAAGGGTGCATTCTTATGTTTCCGGATACGAAGATTTCAAAAATATTATAAATTTTTTATTTCGTCGGGAGGAGGGGCGCTCAGATTTCAGTAATTTAGCATTTACGGATAGGATTGTATTTAGGTTAAAGGCAGCGTTGGGCACTATCCGAGTAAAAAAGGCAGATCAAAAAAGCAGTTTAACTAATCATGATTAATTTAACATAATTACAATGAATACATATGTTTTTCTTTTGGGATTTATTTATTTTTTAAATCTCCGTATCCGGAAACATAGGAATGCACCCTTATTTCAATAAAATCAGTAAATGTTAAATTATTTGTAATGCAAGCGCACCCCTCACCCCCAAGTCAAAATAAAAAAAAATTATAATATTTTTGAAATCTCCGTATCCGGAAACATAATAATGCACCATTATTTCCATAAAATCTGTAAATGTTAAATTATTTGTGAAGCTACCGCCCCCCTCCCTCTCGTCGAAATAAAAAAATTATAATATTTTTGAAATCTCCGTATCCGGAAACATAATAATGCACCCTAATTCCAATGATATCCGTAAATATTAAATTATTTGTAAAGCGAGCCCCCCCCCCCCACCACCCCCCTCGTCGAAATAAAAAAATTATAATATATTTGAAATCTCCGTATCCGGAAACATAATAATGTACCCTAATTTCAATGAAATCCGTAAATATTAAATTATTTGTCAAGCGAGCGCCCCCCCCCCCCCCCCTCACGCCGAAATTAAAAAATTATAATATTTTTGAAATCTCCGTATCCGGAAACATAAGAAGGCACCCTTATTTCAATGAAATCCGTAAATATTAAATTATTTGTAAAGCGAGCGCCCCCCCCCCACCCTCTCGTCGAAATAAAAAAATTATAATATTTTTGAAATCTCCGTATCCGGAAACATAATAATGAACCCTAATTTCAATTAAATCCGTAAATATTAAATTATTTGTAAAGCGAGCGCCCCCCCCCCCCACCCTCTCGTCGAAATAAAAAAATTATAATATTTTTGAAATCTCCGTATCCGGAAACATAATAATGAACCCTAATTTCAATGAAATCCGTAAATATTAAATTATTTGTAAAGCGAGCGCCCCCCCCCCCCCCGACCCTCTCGTCGAAATAAAAAAAATATAATATTTTTGAAATCTCCGTATCCGGAAACATAAGAATGCACCCTTATTTCAATGAAATCTGTAAATGTTAAGTTATTTTTAAAGCCAGCGCCCCCCCCCCTCCCTCTCGTCGAAATAAAAAAATTATAATATTTTTGAAATCTCCGTTTACGAAAACATAAGAATGCACCCTAATTTCAATGAAATCCCGAAATGTTAAATTACTGAAATCGCTCCCCCCCCCCCCCTCACAAGAACCCCACTTTCTAATTTGTATTGAATACCCTTAAAATTTAAAAATATTACTACATAAAAAATAAAAATGTACTCAAATG
The DNA here is from genome assembly GCA_911387785.2 of Aelia acuminata. Taxonomy (NCBI): domain Eukaryota; kingdom Metazoa; phylum Arthropoda; class Insecta; order Hemiptera; family Pentatomidae; genus Aelia; species Aelia acuminata. The sequence goes on along the minus strand of OU426980.1, from coordinate 61,132,675 downwards.
TGGAAGAAATTTTCTCTTGTACTCAACTTTTCTTTACTTGATTACCGGAGTACTCAAAGAAAAAATAAGTTGATTACTGTCGATAAATTCAGTAATCAAGCTGTTGATTACTCCGTACTCATATTACACATTTTTGCCCATCTCTAATCATAATAGATTTTTTTTTTTTTTTTTATTGAAAGAAATAATACATTTTGCCACAGTCAAGGGCATTTATATTAGTGCTGTAAGGTAAATCATTCACACAATAACTATATACAAATGTACGTAAAAAAAAAAAAAATAAATAAACGTAATAATAATAAATAAAATGTAAGCCTCGAAAAAAGAAGAAAAAAAAATAAGAAAATAATAACAAATAACAGTCACAAAAATGATACAGTCTACATTCAAACCTATTTACAATATATACATTCAGCCAGGGAAGCTCCGAGTCCCACTCTGCCTCCCACTAAGGAAAGCAAAACAAGACCCTGGGAGATCCCAGTGCTTCTCTCCCAGCCTCGTCACTGTGATTAAAACCAGTGGTGACTAGGTAAGAGCACTCAGCTGCAAGCAGGCAGGACTTGAGTGGAGAAGCTGGCCATTGCCAGGACTCCAAAAGCAAGTTACAAGAGGTCTCTTGGCCACTGCCGTTTCAGCCTTCTGGGAGGATTGTAGGGATGGTTGGAGCATGTTAGGGATTGGGCTGAAGGATTAGGATGATAAGAAAGGTTCTGATGAAATTTAGAGAATTTGGATGGGATAAGGTCCAGGACAAATGGAATGTTGAGGTCGTGATGTAGGGTTTTGTTTGTGACGTAATATGGGGCATTGGCTATGGTTCGAAGGACTTTGGACTGGAAGGACTGGATGCGTTTGATGTTCGAAGGTTTTGCCGTTCCCCAGAGTTCGATGCCGTAGGTCCAGATGGGTTTCAATATTGTCTTGTAAATTAATAATTTGTTGTCGGTTGAAAGATGAGATGTTTTGTTTAATAGTCTATATAACTGTCCAAATCGTCGGTTCAGTTCTTGTCTTTTGAGTCTTGTATGTGGGTTCCATGTTAGTCTTTTGTCTAAAAGGAATCCCAGATACCGGACTGTGTCTGAGACAGGGAGTGGTATTGAGTTGAAGAGGATTGGAGGACAGTGAAGGGTGAAGGTGATATGTTTACATTTTGATTCGTTTATTTTGATGCGCCAGTTGCTGCACCAGTGCTCAATCAAGGAGAGGTGACTTTGGAGGTTCAGGGATGCTGTTTCAGGATTCGGATGGGATGAAAGGATGGCGGTATCATCGGTAAAGGTTGCAAGAAAAGTGTTGGGGTTCGTAGGGATATCGGCGGTATAGAGGATGTAGAGAACGGGACCCAGGACGCTGCCTTGAGGGACGCCGGCCTGAATTGGATAATAATCGGAGAGTTCTGTATCGCAGCGGACTTGAAAGGAACGATTTGAGAGATAGGATCGAAGGACAAAGTATAAGGTTTGCGGTATATGGGTTTTCGGCTTGAAAAGCAAACCATCGTGCCACACCCGGTCGAAAGCTTGTGCTACGTCCAGAAAGGCACCAGTGCAATATTGCTTGCTTTCAAGAGCATAGGAAATATGATCGACGACCCGAAGACCTTGTTGGACTGTGGAATGGCCAGAACGGAAACCAAACTGATGTGATGGGATTATCTGGGATTCTAGGATGGGTAGGATTCTTTTAAGAAGGATTTTCTCAAAAATTTTTGAAAGTATCGGGAGTAGGCTTATTGGTCTGTATGATGAGGTGTTATTTAGGGGTTCACCAGGCTTACGGACGAGGATTATTACGAGGATTATTAGCATTAACATACTGCTATGTTTCCAGAGCAAAGGAAAGTGGGTTGTGCGAAGGATACAGTTGTATAGGTATGTGAGGAATATAATGGCTTTTTTGGGTAGTTGGCGAAGGATCTTGGAAGAGAGGAGATCATGTCCCGGAGATTTACTGGATTTCAGTTAATTAATAAGGAATTTGACCTCAGAGGGGATAACGGCTTTAGGAGGTAGGGAGAGAGGTATTCAGCGGTGTGGGTAGGATTTTGTTCAGGATGGGGAGTAAACGTGTTGCAAAGGTGCTTGGCGAATTCTTCTGCTCTGTCCTCATCTGACAAAGCCCAGGAACCATCCTCACGTCGTAGGGGATGGGTTATGGAACGGTATTTTAGAATCTTTTTGGTAACTTTCCAGAGGGAGTTGTCGGAGGTAGATAGAGAGGAGAGGTAGGAACTATAGGTTTGTGATCTGAAAGCAGCTAGTTTGTTTTTTACAAATTTGGAAAGATGGTTATATGATTTCCGATCGTCAGGATGCCTGGTGTTTTGCCAGTGGGACCTAGAACGTCGCTTGACTCGGATGAAGTTAATAAGATCTTGGGGTAGGGAAAACTTTTTACGGGATCTTGGTTGTGGAGGAGGTGAGGATGCTGACCAGATTGCTTGTTGGATCAGAGTGGTAAAGGAATTTACGTCATCGTCTAGGTCTTGGGAAGTTTTTAGGGACACTCTGGGGTCTATTTTATCATTTAGGATTTCTCTGAAGAGGTTCCAGTTAGCTGGACCCCTAAGGAATGAGGGTGGAGGCAGCTTCAGAATCGGTGATGTTGATAGGGTAAGTAAGAGGGGACTGTGGTCTGAGGAAAGGTCGTGGAGACCTAAAATTGAATAATTTAGTGGCCCTAGACCTTTGTAGCTATAAGATCCTGTCCAATATCTTGTATATTCGCTTAAGCCGATATGCGGAACGTATCATTGGACCGTACCAGTGTGGATTCCGAAAAGGTAAGTCCAAAACCGATCAAATGTTCAGCCTAAAAACCATATTAGAGAGAGGCTATGAATATAAGGTGAAGACACACCACCTCTTTATTGATTTTAAGGCTGCCTATGACAGCATCAATAGAGAAGAGTTATTTAAGGCACTAGAGGAGTTTCAAATCTATTCAAATCCCGCTAAACTAATTCGACTGGCAAAGCTAACCCTGAAGGATGTAACTTGCTCAGTACGAGTTAATGGAGAGCTGTCGGAGGAATTCCAGTCGACAAAGGGACTAAGACAAGGAGATGCTCTTGCCTGCCTACTCTTTAACCTTGCGCTTGAGAAGGCTGTTAGGGACTCAGGGATCCAAGTTGGAGGGACCATTTTCAACCGAACGGTGCAGCTGTTGGCGTATGCGGATGATGTGGACGTTGTTGGGCGCTCTTATGCGGCGGTACAGGAGGCATTCATGGCTATAGTGGGTCCAGCTGAACGATTGGGACTGGAGGTTAACCAGGCCAAAACAAAGTACATGGTGACTGGGGAAGTGCCTAAACCTGGGGAGATGGTACCATTTGGATCCCATGTGTTTGAAAAGGTCTCCCAGTTCACATACCTAGGTTCCCTCATTTCCCAGAATAACGAAGAGGTAGAAATTAGGAAACGGATCATATCGGCAAATCGCTGTTATTTTGGCCTCAAGAAGCAGTTTAGAGGGCGTATCCTATCTAGGGCAAAAAAATTGCACCTCTATAAAACATTAATCCGCCCAGTCCTGCTATATGGGTCTGAAACCTGGACCATGACCAAAGCCCATGAAAACGAACTCCTTGTTTTTGAAAGGAAAATTCTACGAAGAATATTTGGAGGTGTCCTTATAGGAGATACCTGGAGAAAAAGGAAAAACAAGGAAATTTATGAACTCTTAAAAGAACCAGATATAGTCCTCAGTATTAAGCTGGGCCGTCTTAGATGGGCCGGTCATGTAGCTCGTATGATGGAAGCAGAGTTGCCGAAGAAATTGTTAACCGAGCCCATTTATGGTACAAGAAGACGAGGACGACCCCGACTTCGATGGAGAGACGGAGTGACATCCGATGCCAGAAATCTTCTGGGCACAGGAAACTGGATGGCAGCCGCACAGAACCGCGACGAGTGGCGGAAGCTGCTGGTGGAGGCCAAGACCCGTCAACGGGTTGTAGAGCCGCATTAAGTAAGTAAGTAAGTAAGACCTTTGTGGATGAAGAAGTCAAGGAGATCGGGACTGCGGTTGGGATCGGTTGGCCAGTATGTGGAGGTGTCTGGGGAGAGGATGTTGCTATGGTTGGTGTTAATAGCAGATAGTAAGGTTCGCCCTCGGGAATTGGTCGTTCTGGCTCCCCATTGCTGGTGCTTGGCATTTAGGTCTCCTCCTAAAAGGAAATGGTTTCCTAAGGAATTTAGGAAGGATAATAGAATTAGATCGATCAAATGCGATCGATCGGCGATTTTAAGATTAAAATCACTATATTTGACCTTTCATTATTTTTTCGGCCTCGAATTAGACTAAATTATAAAACATACTTATCGATGAATTATAGAACAATATTTTTTTTTCCGTTAAAATTCCTTAAAAAAGTGGTATTTTTAATTTTTTTTTTTTTTTTTTTTGGTTTTTTTCTTATTTAGATAATAATTATTTTAAAATCTTTCAGAAGGAGCAAATTCCTGAAAAAGACATGTCTATAAGCAGAAAGCTCAATAGATAATAATCCTGACTCATTTCATTCCCTATGTTTAACCCTGTACCGAATAAACTATTTTATTTAAATTTAAGTGAATAAAGAATTCATTTAAAAATTAATTTGAAATACTTTGAGCGATGGTATTTTTATTTTTTTTATTCTCATTGACAAAGGAAATCCCATGTTCTTTAATGAAAAAAGAATTCTTCGATTATCATCATTTAATCAAGAGTTATAGATTTTTGGCCGCTAAATGACAAAATTTTCCCACTGTGCACAGTTAAGTATCTGAGTGTTTCCGAAATTTGTGTTTTACCAATATTCAATCTTACCGCAAACGAATCTACACTCATTTTTTCATGATCATCAACATTTATCAAATTTATTTCTTGTTGTGACTTGAGCCTTTTACATGCTGAAACATTTTCAGCATGTCGTCTAAATATTCATAAAGAAGAATTGAGAATGAAAATATAAAACCTTTTTAGAATGTAAAAAATGATGTCCCTGGTTTATTGGACCGGAAACACTACTAATTGTTTCGAAGAAAGGTGAAAGGGATAAAGTCTCAATGTCCGTCTTTTCGAGGTTTATTTTTGAATTTCCAACCTACACAGCCTGTCTGTGACCTAGAGTCACCTGACCTAGTTTGTCTAGGGGTAGGCAGGCTGATAAAATCGGGGAATGGAGTCGACTATTTAAGGAGAGAGAGGTTTCGTTAAATAGAGGTTTAAATGCCTTAAATATTGTATTATAATGCAGGTGCAATTTTTTTTTCTTTTCAGTAACCATTAAATCCATTAACCGGCTATTTCTTGTAACTCCTAAGTACTTAAGGATTGATATAGGCGGATCCAGGGGGAGTGCTGCGGGGGCTGCAACCCCACCCCCTTTGGGTACCTTTTTGTTATTTAAAGATATAATTTAACTTTACTAAAAAGTGAGGAAGGAACATAAAGAACAAATAATAAAGGTAAAAGAGGTGATGGGGAGATCCAGAGGAAGTGCTGTGAGGGGTGCACCCTCCCTTTGGTACTGCAGCCCCACCTTTTACAACTGTCTAGGTATGCTCCTGATTGATATCTATAGCCACAGGAAATAAATAGGTAAGTTGGAAAATAGTCCACGTGACTTAGGCGGAGTGGTTACAGTGGGCTCATTTCAGAAGCATTAGGAACATTATGATGAGTGTGATAACTCACACCTCTAAATTTTTAGGCGTCCTTCATGGTTACTGCGGAGTTACTATAGTGTGCAGAAAACTTCTGATAGGTTAACAGTGAAATGTTTACATGGCATCGATATTATAATTTCTAATAAATATAGTAGAATTTCTTTAAAATATTTTAAATTAAAAAATGATGACTAAGACTTATGTAAGATATGATTAAATGTTTGTTAAATAGGAAAAAAAATGTAAAAGAAGTCCAGCTAATTTTCAAATAGTAATAAACATTTTAAATTTATCTAAAAATTTAAGAAGTAAACCAAAAAAGGACCTCAAACACTTTTAAAATGGGATAAGTGGAATTTTTTATTAAAAATTAAGTGTAATAAAAAAAAAAAAAAACCTGTACAGATTTGGTTAATGATATTGCTTCTGCAAGGTGGAATTACTGTAAATGCAATTACACTAAGAAGAATGTAGAGGCTACATGAGTTTGCTAGGAGAAAACCATAATATCATAACCATGCATTTGGTCAGGTGGTTTCCTAATGCGTTTGGTTTTGTACAGTTCCAAGTGTGGTGTTTGGCGTTTAAGTCACCTACAATAATGTGTTGTCTGTCTGTCTCAATGTTTTTCAAAAAGGTCTTGAATGTGTCTAGTTTGCCTGATGGACTTCTGTAGACACATGTGATTTTGTATGAATGTTTTAGTCTTACTTGTATAGTGATGGCTGAGTGTTTGTCGTCGTTTAGTGTTGTGCCGTTTATTAGTCTGGAGGGGACGTCTGAACGCACCAGGAGTGCTACGCCGCCGTGTGTGGGTGAGTCAAGTCTATAGGTTTTGTATCCGGGGAAATATACGTACCTCTGTTTGTTGAGTTGTGTGTCTGTGAGTGAAATTATGGATGGCTTATAAGAAGCCAGGAGGGTTTCTAGCTCAAGCTTACGATGCATGAGCCCTGTTATGTTATAGTTTAGGATAGTATGTCTATCCATTGATGTTTCTTTGTAAAATAATGTTTACTGTAGTCAGTAACGTAGTAAACATTTCTTTCATGTCCTTGAACATTCCCACAAGTTCAGCGACCCATGGGGGGGGGTTTCAGAGGACGGAGGTTGAGAGGTTGGTGGAGAGGGTTGAGGGGGGGGAGGTGGTCCACTGACCGTGACCCCGGCGTAGGAGTTCGGGGCTGAGGTTGTAGGGGGAGCTCGAGATGTCTCCCTGGGAGGGTTGTTGATAACAGGTGCTTTTTCCACCTTTTTATTGATCTTATTTTTTATAAGATTAAGTCTAAATTCGCAATTGCGATATGAGGCCACATGAGGGCCTCCACAATTTGCGCATTTGGGGGGGGGGATGTCCTTGGACATGTTGACGATTCGTGGTTTTCACCACATTTTACGCATACGTGTCGACGTCCACAATATGCCTGTGTATGGCCGAATTCCTGGCAGTTATGGCACTGCCTGGGGCCAGCAATGTTCTTCATTGCTTCTATTGTATAAAACATATAGTCTATAAGACCAATGTTCTTTAGTTGCTGAATTGTGGTTTCATGTTCAGTTGTCACGATAATGTGTGACAGCTGTCTTTTCTGTCCCTGTTCATTGGTTTTGGTCATCCTCCAAATATTTTTAAACCCTGGTAATCGGGCTTGGAGGGTGGCGGATATGGATTCTAAAGGGTGATCGATATCGAAACCCTTTAGGAGGAACCTCTTGAGAGGTTTAGTTCCCCGTGGGGCATATGAGTGATAATATATATCATCATTCGTGTTGATGATACTAAGTGTCCTGTGGTAGTCTCTGTCGTTGGTGAGGTAAATTTTGTTTTCGACTTTGGAGCATCGAAGACTAAATTGTGTTATGTTGCAGTCAAGCAGAGTTTGCTTGATTACCGCCGATGATATCGGTGGTCTAATTACTATGGGGGGTGGTCTTTGTATATTTGTTGGTGTAGTTTGTTGTGTAGTGGTGTCTTGCTGATTGTCGTTGGAATCAGTGATTTCAGGTGTGTTTGTTAGTTGTTCGAATTGGTTGGAAACTACGATTTGCGTAGTTCCATCTAAGGGTCGGGGGACAGCCTTGATGGGGTTTTTGGGGAGGGAAAACCCATCACTGTCGGTGTGAGTCACCTTGATCCTTTTGCGTTTGTTTTGTGTAGTTGTTTTATGTGTTATTGTGGTGTTCTGTGTTAATACTGGAGGTGTAAGAATGATGTGTGATGTCTGTGGTGTGGTTTGTGGCCCGTTCTCTGTCCACCTCCGACTTCACTCTCCTCCCAACTCCTTACTCAACTCCCCCTTTCCGAACTCCCTCAAACGTCTCCCCTTCTCCCTATAAGTCTTCTTTCCCCCACTCTCTTCAGACTTCCTCTGATTGGCTGGCTGCCGACTTCTCCTGATTGGTTGGTTCCAGACTTCTTCTGATTGGCTGGCTGCCTAAAATTTCCCTTCCTTTCCATATTCAACGTGTTTCCCAGCGGCCTCTTTGCCGGGGCAAATCTAGGGTTTATGGCCACAAATTTCTCCAACAATCTTCTTAGGTATTTCCCTGGGTGTTTGTCGGCAGCATTGCCGGTCCTAAGCTTTGCTTATTTTGAATTTCTAACAGAAGGTTTATGGCCCCAATAACTTACAAGGGGTATTTCCAAGCCGCCTTCAGGTAAAACTGACGACCGGGTTGAGCATATACAGTACTTTACATATTTTGATATTAAATTATTAATTCAATTTCCTTTTCCTATCACGGCAGCATCCACAATACATAGCAACCAATGAAGTACATGGTAATATTGATAAAATATTCTAGTTTGTTAGTATAGAATAATGAAACACAGTAATAAGAAATGAATAACTGTATAATAGCAAGATATGAATGACTAAATAATAAGAAATGAATGACAATTAAATATATAGTATGATGGATTTTAAACTAAAAGTAGTAAAAAGAACATATTGTAATGGCAAGTTATAACAAGTATATATAGGTTGGATGTTCGATCTGAAAATATTGTTAACAGATATGAAAAAAAATTAGGATAAGTTATAATTGTAAGCTTAGTATAATAATTAGTTATAGTCATCTTAAGTTATATAAGCTATATAAATTAAAGGAATTTAATATAAAATATGTGATGGTACAAATAATCAAGTTTAACAATATGAAATTAGGTTAAGGATACAAAAGAGTGGAAAAAGAAAGGAAGTATGAAAGAGCAATGAAAAAATATATCATCGAGAGAAACTAATCTAATTAATTTGTATGTTATATATATGTATTGTTAAACTTCATTATATGTACTAACTTATCTTATGGTATATTAAAATAACTTTTAACCTAAAACTTTTCTCATATCTATTAAATATATTTTCAGATTTGAACATCCAACCTATGTACCTATATACAGGGTGTCCCGAATTTAAATGGCAAAACTTCAGGAACTTATAGGGGATCGAAAAACTAAGACAAAAAGTTCTTTAGAGATTTGCTCGTTTTTCTTAGTTTTGGAGAAAATCGCAAAAAAAGAAACAAAACAAAAATGTTATAGGTAGTGATTATCACCTTTTAAAGTTCGTCAGGCTAGGCAGTGAGATATGTAAATACTTAATGTTATCCTTTACATTATTTTATTTGTTTTGGCTTTCTTCTAGGATTATAATTCCTAAATCAGTCTTCAGTCAGTTACTCAGATATTTTTGTGTGAATAGCATCAGCCACAATCCCGCGTACATATTCTAATGTTGAATAAGCTGATATGATTTTTGTGTATGTTTTCTGTACCGGTAATGCTTTAGAAGCGGTGCGGGAGTATGCGCGCCGATTTCCAAATAGAAGAGTGCCTAATCGACGAGTCTTTTCGTTAGCTTTTAATAGATTACGAGAGACTGGGTCATTCTTAATACGTAATGAAGGCGACCAATTCCAGGCAGCGATTAGAGAAGAAATTGTTATCGGAGAAGAAATTGTGTCCAACGCCACTTCGATAACAATTCCGAGACTAGCATCCGAAGAGCATCTGCTGCAAAAGGAATATCACGGCAAGCAATATGGCGAACTTTGAAAGGAGATAATCGCTACCCATACCATCTTCAAAAAGTTCAGAATTTATTACCTCAAGAGATTGAATTTTAGTAACTGATTTCTTGAAAAAATTCGCGATGATAATTTATTTCCATTAAAAATTATATGGACGGATGAAGCTACCTTTACAAGAGGAGGAATTGTTAATCAAAGAAATGATCATGTATGGGCTCTTGAAAATCCCAGAGCTATTAGAGAGAATAGGTTTCAGCATGAATTTGTTATTAACGTTTAGCTTGGAATTTGGAACGGATTACTGGTGGGACCATATTTTTTACCTGAAAGATTGAATGGAATCACATTTACACATTTTTTGGAGAACGACTTTTCTAATTATTTAGATGACATTCCCTTACAACAGCGGATTGAAATGTGGTTCCAACTCGATGGATGTCCAGCTTATTATAGCAGAGCTGCTCGAGCTTGGCTGGATATAAATTACCCACAACGATGGATTGGACGTGGAGGAGTATTACCTTGGCCACCCAGATCACCTGATATGACACCCATGGATTTCTTCGTATGGGGAACCTTGAAGCAGGAAGTTTATTCGGTGTCAATCAACTCAAGAGAGCAATTAAGATACCGAATCATAGATGCAGTGCACCAAATATCATCAGAACAATGCTTAGCTGCAACTTATCAAGTGGGTGCTAGAGGTAATGCTTGCATTGGTGCAAGAGGACAACATTTTGAGCAATATTTACATAAAAAGAACATAACATAAATATAAATGTAAATAAATAAGTATAAAAATGAAAACTTGTTTTGTTTCTTTATTTGCGATTTTCTCTAAAACTAAGCAAAAACGAGCAAATCTTTAAAGGACTTTTTGTCTTAGTTTTTCGGTCCCCTATAAGTTCCTGAAGTTTTGCCATTTAAATTCGGGACACCTTGTATATGAGCAGTAAGACTAAAGGGAAGAAAAATCTGATAAGTTGAAAATACTAACATCTTCTAATTATATGTATATTAGATTAAATGCAAAATATCTGTTAAAGAAAGACGTCCCCAATATAAAATGGTAGATGTAGCCTGCGCCTTGTCCACTTCCGAAGCCTTCTGACGAAGACGACAATGTTCTTTATACATTAAAACCAAAGTACATAAATAACTATCAGAAAAGCCAGCAAAGCATTGCAGTAATTGTTTTAATTGAATAATTAATTTATTAATTATCTAGAACAAACTTAAAATAATGATATTGATGAAAGATAGTTGTGGCTGGAGATTAATGATGTGAAAATGGTTTGGGAAAGCAGTAAAAATTAACACTATGTATAGATATTACATATGTTATTGTGCCAAGGTTTTGACCCAAATTTCAGGTATTTTTCAAGGGATTGATTTATTGTTATTATTTATTTATTGTTTATTGAGATCTGATTTATTGTTATATTGTAATGAACATAAGATTGTAATATACAATTATTAAATAAATGAATAATAATTTATTGAAAGGGTGTGAGTAATATCAAATTTGATATGATGAATGAATATAGAGTAACAATGGGATTCAGAAATAAAAATTACTATAAAAAAAAAGTGATCAAAATTGTTTTCCATGATAACTTAATCTAAAATATATAAGCAAATTAAGATGAAAAATATAATCCTATTTTATGTTTTTCTTCTTTATTATTTTTTAATTAATCATTCGTATATTATATATTATTGTAATAAGGGATAATTTAATTTGCTAGATTAAATTAATTAATTAATTATTTAAAGAATAACTAATATTTGTATTTTATCTTTTATTATTACTAAAGTTATACATTATGATTATGTTATATAATATTATGATGTAAGTATTGAATTTATGACCACCTGTCATTGGGCGTTTGCCTGTTGGTGGGCTATGTAAATAAATAAATTATTAGATAATGCAGCGTATGAATGTATGGTAATTAACATTTTTTATTCGTATAATCGCTGCATTATCTAATAATTTATTTATTTACATAGCCCACCAACAGGCAAACGCCCAATGACAGGTGGTCATAAATTCAATACTTACATCATAATATTATATAACATAATCATAATGTATAACTTTAGTAATAATAAAAGATAAAATACAAATATTAGTTATTCTTTAAATAATTAATTAATTAATTTAATCTAGCAAATTAAATTATCCCTTATTACAATAATATATAATATACGAATGATTGATTAAAAAATAATAAAGAAGAAAAACATAAAATAAAAGAACTAAAAAGAAAGAGAAAATGAAGTAAAAAAATAAATAAAATAAACGGCGTAGCTCAGATATGATTCATCATAAAGTTTTAATAATTTTTTCAATTATATATTTTAATGAGCCTAAGCTATAACTAAAATCAAGTTGCACTATATGATTTACAGAATTCCAAAGTTTAGAAATTTTATTTATAGGTGAAGCACTTGCTAAACCGGTTCTACATACTGGTACATAGAAATCAATGTTTACTCTACTGCATTGCCTCCCATGCCTAAAGTTTAGTTTACTTAAGGATTCGCTATCATCAATAATCCCTTTAAATAATTTTATTATGTGTAGAAACATAAACATTTCACATCTCTGTGACAATGTATGTCGAACATCAAACCTATGTTTTAACTCCTGGTATGAAACATTTTGGAATTTCTGCAAGTTTGGTATCTATGTTTTGAAATAAATATATCTTTAAAGTCGTTTTTGCAACTTTTCTATTAATGCCCTTCCTTTTTTTGAATTCGGATACCAAATCAGGCAACAATATTCAATTTGTGATCTTATTAATGAGTTGAAAATGGTGATTAGTGTTAATGGGTTTCTGAAATTATTGCAGTGTTTTTTATATAACCTAAAGTTTTGGAACATTTTAAGTAAGTCATTTCTATATGATTATTGATATAATGAACAACATCCTATTGTAAAATATACATTATTTAATATTATAACTATATTTCATGCCAGGGAGTAAAGAAATTCATAATATAAATTTTGAGCTATTCAAATTTGACTGAAGTTTAATCTTAATAAATCATCCAAAAAATGTGTTAATTTGTGATTAACAAACATTATTAGTCTATCAGATAAATATATAAACTGTGAGATGGGCCAACAAAGTAATAATTTAATCTATATTCAGTATATTTTATTTATTTATGTAGAAGCTTGAGAAATCAGTTTAACTCAATATAATTTCATTTTCTAGTCTTACTAGAAGAAATGTATAATAATTGTAAGGTATTCCGTACTATCATTTCTTAATTAAATGTCATTCCATTCATCCTTAACAACATTAAAGCTTCATGGATTCTTTTTTTCTTCTTAAGGAATATATTTAAATTACTTGTAAAGTTTTCTCATTTACATATTAAAATGACTGGTGGTGTCAAAGTGCTGCTTAAATATGTAATTTTATTAATAATAATAAGGCACTTTGACACTATCATCCAAGGGCCCTGATGAGGACCTGAACTTTGGGACGAAACGTTGGCATTAAATATCTAAAACATACATGTGAGTGTTATTTATTTTGACCACACCCCCAACTATTTCCAAGTTATTATAACCATGGTGAACTATCTTCCATCATCATAATGATAATCATCTAATCGAGAAGTACAAAGTACTATTTTGTAGTAATCAGGTTAGCAAAAACACAATAATATGCAGTCACACTGTGCATATGTACTAATGTGTAGGTTTTGCATTTATATATATACATAACGAGATAAGATAGAATTGAATTTTGCTTAAATTAACATACCAGTAGTCCAACTTATATTATTGAACACTAATGAAATTTATATAACTCGTTACATCAATGAAAATTAAAAGTTTTTTTTTTTATATCTAACAAATAAGTAGTGAGCAGAGCTTCGCGATTGGTGTGTAACTTTACCATCCATTTTTTTCCAAGTTGCTGGGTTTGCCATTCCATCCAGTCCCCATTGTCTAGAATGGGACCTAATCCATACCAAACCAATTGTAGACTCTCTCCAATATGTTTAGTTTATGCTCACATCATGGTTCACAGCTGATTTCACCTTTACATCCAATATAGCAAATATAGGGTTGGAAGCTAATTATTGTTGATTTTTATGGAAAATCAAAACAATAATTTATTTTATAATGATATTTATTTAATATGTTATGTATTGTTTAGCATTATCAATGAAATTTTGCCATCTTTCAGGCAGCATCATGATTGCATGTTCATTATACTTTGATCTTTAGCTTCGAACCATCGAACCAAGTGTGTTTTACCCACATTATCATTGTTAAGTTGTTTGCCATTTAAAATGTTTTGCAATGAACGGAACATATAGTAATCTGAAGGTGCGATGTCTGGGCGGGCTATACGAGAATGTGACAACACATCCCAACCAAGCTCAAATAACTTTTGCCGAGAAGACAAAGATGTGCGTGTCCTTTCATTGTCGTGGTTGAAAACTAAACCTCTCCGGTTTTCAAACTCCGAATGATTTTGTTGAATCGAATGGTTCGGAGCGGTTAATTGTCGAATCTATAGTTCTAGATTGGTTAATTGTGCGGAGTTGATGGAGTTTATTTAGAAAGTTAGGAGGGTGGCAGGATGGCCGAATGGGTAAACGCGTTAGAAAATACGCGTCGCCACGAACAACCGGAAAGATGATTGAGAACCAGCAGAAGATAGCAAGTTCAAAAATTGGAGCCAGGGGACATTTAATAATACTCAGCATTAATCCCCCACCCTCTCCCCTGCCCTGAAAACCCCGTATAGCCTAAACGGCGAGGAAAAAAAAAGTCTAGATTGGTCGTCTGGTTGCGAGATCAAAGTTCAAAATAAACAATGCTCTTGTAATCCAACCAAACTGATAACAAAACCTTTTGTTGGTGAACATCAGCTTTGGGATATTATTTGTGTGTTCCGTTTTCCTGCACCCTGATCTTTTGCGCATAACATTGTTTTAAAACACCCTGTACACAAGTGTCAATACATTTACACCTGAATGATTAAGTTTCGACCAATTTGGTAACTTTGAAAAAATGTGGACTGTATTAGGTTAAAATTATTTGATATGAAAAAAATGGATAGAATGTGAGAAAAATTGGTGTGACTATTTAATAAAGAACAAGATTCTGGATGTGTCAAATAAGGAGACTGATTTTGAGACATTCTATGGCTGTTAATAGGTTTATTACTATCAGAATGAGACTGAGGAGGATTCGGAGAAAGAACATTAGGAAGGTCTGGTTGTTGGTTCTCAGTGCCTTGCGAAATTAACAATGGAGAATTTCTTTGAACTACCTGTTGATAAGAATCTTGATGCAAGGTGGAAAATTGTGGAGGATTAACATGAGAAATTCTGTGCTGAATATCTGTCTGTTGAGATAAAAGAGTAACAATAGGAGATGCTACACTAGCCTGAGATACAATTTCAGAATGTTCTTCATTAAGAGTGGGGGCCCTTCCCATTAATACATAACCAAAGAAAGAAGGCATGTACATAGGTAGTACGTAACCAAGTGCCACAGGAGAACCTGTAAATATCTGGACAGCAAGATCTGCACCTAATATGCAATGAAGTGGTGCAGGAGAATCAAACCAAGGATCTGCTATATTAATACCACGCAATTGATCTTTAACTGCAGAAGACACTTTGTTTACAGGGGTATTAAACGCAATATGATCTAAAACACAAAAGGAATGTTGCTTAGCTAGAGTGCGTTGATCTAAATTTCTTATGTTTAAACTGACAGTGCCATTAGCATTACATGTTTGCCTACCTAAACCTCCTACAGGGGTAATAGCTTTGTTGACGGAAACATCTAATCTATCTACAGTAGCCTGCGATACAAATGAAGCTGTTGCTGCAGTATCAATTACGGCTCTAACCACAGTATCGCAGTATGCGTTAGGAACCTCCAATGGTTAAACCTCAATGGTTAAGAACCTTAACCAAAGCTGTGGCTGACAAAACGCAGACTCCATTATTACTAGATGCAGCACACATTGCTGAAGCGGAAGGTGGAGAAGGAGAAGGGCTTCCCGGCTTGGAATCTGGTAACTTTCTAGCTGTGGTAGATTCTTCATGTAGCAACGTATGATGTTTTTTGGAGCAAACCCTACATCTTTTTTGACTTTTACATAGAGAAACAAAGTGAGAACCAAGACAATTGTAACAACGTCTTTGATCAGATATCCATTTATTGCAACCTGGTATCGTCTTGGATATAAAAACTGTACAAGAATACAAGGGGTGTGAGCCTTTATGGCAACATTGACAAGAGTAATTAGAACGAGAAAAGACATCATCAGGTGAGGAAGCGACCAACGCTCCTGTCCTACCCCTTTGTCTTAATCTAGCATTGTAAGGACTTGATGATGAACTTGCTTGTTCTTTAGGTTGGTACAATTCTGTGTTCTCGCAATGTAACCTCTTTTGATTTAGGAATTTGCAAACCGCATCTAAACTAGGAAAGGATCTGCCAGACTGTGAACTATTCTCAAAACTTGCTAATAGTTTTTTATCGAATTTGGAAAGGAGGTAAGCAACAAAGAAGGTTTCATATGCATTTACATTCTCCATAGCCTTGATGGCACGAAAGTGGACATTTAAACCATCTAAGAAGGCAGGAATAGATTCATGATTATTTTCGCTGACATTAGGCAGATTCAATAGCTGAGTGGCACGATGAGTAATAACTCGCAAAGGATTATCGTATTTCTCTTTTAGCAAATCAAAAGCTAGATTGTAATTGACCTCAGACAAAGAAAGATGGGATATAAGTCTTTTAGATGTGTCATCTAAGGCATCTAACAGGTATTGAAATTTCTGAACTGCGTTTAAACTGTTGTTTGATCCTATGAGGGACACAAATCTGGAATGAAACTGTTCCCAGTCATGGGGAATCCCACTAAACCTTGGCACACTCAATAGGCATATGGACAAGTGAGTTGTCTTGAGCACTGTTAGTATTTTCATTTGAAGTAAAACCGTAGAAGGGTCGAAAACTGGACTGATCACCAGAAACCGCGGCCAAAGTTAAAGTTAATGGATGTAAGATCTCAAAAGACTGAGTATACAGGGAATCAAACTCTTGGATGGCTGCTTGGTACTCGGTATCAGTCAAATCTGGAGTAGAAACCTCCGAATACATGCACCCTTCTTTGGTAGACATGACAGAAGAGAACGTAGTCTCTAACAAAGCCAACAAGGTGAGGGCTCTTTCCCTTGACCCAGGAGCCTGTGGAGTCACAGCCTGAGCCTTGTTCAAAATGTATGAAAGTTTGTTCTGCGCAGTGCTCACCTTTAAGCGAAATTGAGCTATTGTTCTGGCCATGCTGCAACCGAGAAGACAACAAGTATGGAACACCTCTTATAAAACAGTGGAGGACCAATGGAAAGATAAAAAAACTGAAAACCCTCTGATACAAACAATGGAAACAAAACAAAACTAAAAATCCTCTGGTAGAAACAATGTTGGGTTTTGGGGTAAGAAGAAGAACCAAAATGAAACTAAAAAAACTGCTATTTATTACAATAAAAAGAATTAAATTCCAATAATAAATGGGTGGCTCTTCCTCTGCCGCTGTCCCGCAGTGGTCACAGATTTCTGCAATTAAGTCAGTGGTGAATCGACCAGAACTGGGGGAGGACCCAACACTGTTGCGAACTGTAATGAAACCAAGTGTAAGACTGAGCCTTGGGGAGGTGTGACTTAACCTAAGGTTAATAAAACTGGCACTCACCTGACAGAAAGCCGGAAGTTTGCTACTGCACCCCTGACGTTTAGTGGAAGACAGCTGGTGATGCTGTGTCCTGCGCTGGGAAGTGCAAACTGCTGATGGTAGTCTGGATAACAGGTTTTGCTTCACAGCTATCTGCCAGTTCTGCAGGGTTCTCCAGCTCAGAAGGCAGGAATAGATTCATGATTATTTTCGCTGACATTAGGCAGATTCAATAGCTGAGTGGCATGATGAGTAATAACTCGCAAAGGATTATCGTATTTCTCTTTTAGCAAATCAAAAGCTAGATTGTAATTGACCTCAGACAAAGAAAGATGGGATATAAGTCTTCTGTTCTGCAGGGTTCCCCAGCTCAGCTCACAATTTGGCATGAAAGTTATAAAAATAATGAATATTCTGAACATAAAACTTGATGTGGTATACACAGAAGATATAGCTAATTACAAGAATTATTCTTAAACCTTCAAAGAAATATGTCTTAACTTCTAAGTTACAATTATTGAAAATAGCTGGCCAGCTAACTAAAGAAATACATAATTTAGTTATATAAGGAACATTGGTTTTTGATATATTTACGATGTGAGATGCCAGTACAAGGTTGAACACTCTGGAAATGCGTTGATCCTGACTGCGAAGTGAGTTCGCCTGCAGGCTAGCAGATGGTGAAGAGTAGACAGGAAAATTTAGCCTCAGCGTTGGACAAAGCAGTCTCATCCGGTGTCTGGAAAATTGCTAAGAAGGAAGCCTTCCTGCTGTGGAGGAGAAGAGGTCTCGGAAGGGCTAATGCGTAGCCAAGATGGCGGTAAGCCGACTGAGTGCGACCGCAAAGAGACGTCTAGAAGCTGGCAAGGAAAAACGCAAAAAGACGTCTGGTCTCTGGCAAGGAAAAAACGCAAAGAGACAAAGGGACTTATCTGCCGGAACTTATATAGGGCCCAGGGATTAGGCGCTGGTAAAGCGTGGCAATGCGCGAAAACTTCGGAAAACCCAAAATACAAAATCTTTAAAATGAAGAAAAATGATAATTATAAGCACGGAAGAAATAAAAATTGGTGAATAGAGGTAGTTTTAGAGGTAATTGAACATAACTAAATAGTTAAAAGTGCTTAAAACGAGAAAAAAAAAGTATATGGAGGAAAAAACTTAGCAACTGCTCTGGCCTCTGAACACGAGAGGGTAACCTGTCGGGAGGATAACCATAAAGAGTGAAAAATGCTTAAATTCCCCCAAATAAAGCGATTTATACTGAAAAAACTATGGAAACATGGTCTGGGTGGTGTGAACAGATGACACAAGTGTTATTATAAGAAAAACATCACGGGAAAAGAAAATAGCAAACCACGTTGTAAGTACATGATAAAACTTGGTAAATTAGAATGTTTAGGGAGTTTAATCATTTAGAAATGAATAATTAACTGAAAGTTAGCGTGTTTAAATATCAAAAGTAAAACCATAATCTTCTAGAAAAGAAACAAACATAAAACCAAATTTTTATAACATAAAAATTCTTTAAGTTTTCATAAAACTTAACAGCTGTATGAAAAGATTGCTGAACTAAGTTTAATTTACTTTAGGTTAAGTGAATTTCCTTCAGCTGATGAGGAATCCATAAATCTTTTTCTTCTTTAAATCTTCTTTTCCTTGCACCTAAGTTGTTTCAAACGCTTTTCAATGCATGTCTGTGATACATGAAGTTTCTCTGGAATCTCAGAAGTAGAGCCACGGCTATTTTCGTTGATAATTTCTTTGATTTATTCATCTTCAAGTCAATGAAAAATCTCTCGCTCGAAATGACGCATACCCATTCTGACATTAGCTTTCTTTTAAGGCATTGGTACTATATACAACACATACAGTGGGTCAAAAAAGTATTGGCACACCCCACTTTTTGCGCAAATCTCAATAGGATTAAAACATTTTCCAGAAATAACATTTAATTTAAAAGAGGCTCTTGAAAATTAGATTTTAGAAATGATGAATGTTTGGAATTCAAATAATGAATTTAAAGTAAACATAAAAGATTAAATTTTGATGGTCAAAAAAGTATTGGCACAGTTTTAATTGTTTACGATTAGCTCCAGTCAAAACAAATAAATCCCTTTTCTTTCAATAGATTATAAATGAAGATTGACACTAATTCTATATCAACATTATATTATAAGAGATGCAGTCTTTGTTCTATCTTTGCCCTAGCAACATGGCCAAAACCGGAGAGTATTGCGTTATTTTCAGAATACACACTAAAACCTCAACTAACGAACACCCATTCTTACTGACAGTAGTATATTCCATCCAGTCTGGATTCGAAGCCAGCGGCTTCCATCATCCAAAGACGTATAATCTAGGGCCTCCACGGAACTTCGTCAAGGAAGGAGGGCAGGCTGGTAAAATTTTCGTTTAGATAAGGGCAGGCTGGTAAAATAGATAAACATTGCTATTAGAATCACCTAGTTGTCAAATTAGCCATAGCTTAGTTGCCAACCCTCCGCTCTACATAATTCCAAACGAGATAAGATGGTTTTTCTGAGAGGCGTTACTCAGCTTTTAATACTCATAATAATACTTAATACTCATTTTTTTTCTGATTTGGCTGTTTATCATATGGTCTATGCTTGACCTTCTAAAAACATGTCTATATTTTTTTTTTAAGAAATAAATAGAGGAATTTATACAATCTGCCACCCTCAAGGGCAATGAGTATTAGAAATCTAAGGATACATTCATACGCAAACAACTAAACAATAACCAAATTAGAAAATTATAGAAATACAAAAGAAGTAAAAAGAATAAAAAATTAAAATAATAAAAGAAGAAATACAAAAGAAAAAAAAATTCTATGAAAATGTATTTGTGTACAATGTTTACATTCAGCCAACGGATCTCCGAGTCGAGCACTACCGCCCTCACATGTGGGAGGCAAGACAGGCCTCAAGCAGATCCCAGTGTTTCTCGCCCTGCCGCGTCTCCGGTATTAAAAGTCAGTGGAGGCAGGGCAGAAGCACTAGCGCTGCATACATTCAGGGGCTTGTAATGTGACAACTAGGTGATTCTAATAGCAATGTTTATCTATTTTACCAGGTTGCCCTTATCTAAACGAAAATTTTACCCCCTCCTTGACGAAATCCCGGGAAGGCCCTAGGTTATACGTCTTAGGATGATGGAAGATGGAACATTGGATTTCTGCGTCTAGTTGCCCGCTGGCTTCGAATCCAGACTGGATGGAATATACTACTGTCAGTAAGAATGGGTGTGCGTTAGTTGAGATTTTACTGAGTATTCGTTTAGCACAGAAAAAGTCTGAGATATAGATCCTGGAAAACATTCCTAAGGGATGGTTATTATAAACTTTTTTTAAGCTGCTGCTTAGCTTCAATTTAGATTTTTATAATTGCCTTTCGCTTCCAGAACAGCTTATTTCTTTTTGAAAAATCTCATTATATGTTGAAGCGTTTTTTATCTCCGTGTACATCTAATGATATTGCCTTTTTTTTTTTTTTTTTTTTTTTTTTTTTTTTTTTTTTTTGGATTTCGAGAAAAAAAAGTTAGAGTCCAAGCAAATGGAAATCTTTTTACCGATGATCCTGCCTATCTTTTCTCTAAAACTTCATGGGTAGGATTTAACTAAAAAATAAAAACAATGGTACAGTAAATAAATAAAAGCGTGTGATATTAAGTCTTAAACGAAAATCATTAATAGGCAATGTTAATCTGAGTACGTTTTATTTCACCTAATTTTAATGTTAAACATTTCTCCGCACTTCGTTTCGTTGAAGGCTTACGAGCTATTTCAATTGGTGATTTTTAATATATTTACAAATTTATTAGTGTGGCCAATAATAAAAAGCACAAAAGTCATTATAACATTAGTTAACAATTTTTATCTATAAACTATAACAAAAATTATATAAAAAACATAATTGAACTATTGTATTTTTGCACATAGGTTACATTTATATGCAGTTAAGTATACAAAAATCTATTTTTGCAATTTGATAACTTTAAGTTGTTTCTTTGATTAATCAAGAAAATACAAAATAAATTTCCAATTAAAATTACAATGTTTAGATTGCTGTATGAATTTTTCAAATTATTGAAGTGATATTAAACCATTTATAGTTCCGTGCTCAGATGGTAAATTGACACGTCACTTTAATAAAAAAAAAAAGTTTTTCCACCATTTAAAGTCTCATTCGTTATTCGGAATTGTTTAAAAGGTGGCAAAATATGAAAAGCGTTTTGCTATATTAGTTTTTGTGAAAACAAAGATAGAAAACTGTAATAAGTCAAAAGTCACCTGATTGCAAGCTAGAAAAATCCCTCTCGTAATATTGCTGATTTATATTTATGAAAAGAAAAATATTTCATCATTGTTACAGTGCACACAGGGGTATTTGGCCCTAAAAGCTGGCCAAAACCCATTTTTTGAAATTTGAAATTTCTGGTAAATAATGACTCGAAGTTCAAGTAGAGGATCTGTTGGATCATGCAAGATGATTCTTATCTCATCCAGGCTCTTAATCCGGCGGATATTCTAATTCCAATCTGACCTTAGCCTTTACCTCGTCTCTGCACATAAATATTGTTCTACAAAATATATTAATTTTCTTTGTTTTTACTGAATTATCGGCATTATCATATGATGGATAGTTCGAGGCCTGGTTCGTACTTGTTATCCAGACCGTTATAAATTTTTTGTATGCAATACTAGTATCAATTTGTTTTTTGGTAGGTAGATTTTAGAGCTAAAAATAAAATTTGAAAGCTAAAAAAAGTTATACTTCTGGTCATTTCTGGGCAACGAAATATTTTTTATGATAATGTGTAATTATCGTAGTTTATGTGTCATGAAAAAAATTGTGCGAATAGCTGCGAATGAGAGACTTATAATTTTTTATTTCTAAAATGTCAGTTTCATCAAATAATATTAAAAAGTAAATGTTATTATATTTTCATCTATTTATATTTTAGAAATAATTCTGGAATAATAATAATTACTAGAAGGGAATTATTCGACATATTTTTAAAGTCGAAAACATTAGCTTTTAAAAAAAAAATGAGGAATTTTCGTAGTCTTTTCTCATTGGTGAATATTGCCTAGCTAATAGCCTAGAGCAGACGAAAGAGCTAAAACATAAATTATCAATTTTGAGGCATGATTTCTAAGTAAGATGGAATGCTTCTTCAAGGAAGAGAAAAGTTTTTAAAGCAGCAACAAGGAATGGCTAAGTGGGACGATATCAATTAAAAGCTCAAGATCTGGTGGACGGCATGAAAAATCATTTGATGGTTTAAGTGAAAGAAGCAAGACGCGTAAAACAGGAAAACTCAGATCATCAACTAGCACTGATATGCTGACGTACGCCACTTATATAAAACTAAGAGATTTTGGTGATATCAATGCGTTCAATGTTCTGAAGGATCTAACAAAAACTCCATCTCGTGCCATAAAATATAGGAAAGCATTTAAAAATTTCAATTTATCAGAAAAAATAGAAAAAACTACCTATCAGCACTGGAAGCTTTATTTACATATATTGCATATTGGTGGTTCTATCAAGTGGTTATTTCATAAATTTAGAAATGTTTTCTATATTTGCTAAGGATCCGTATCCTTTTCTCCATAGAAACTTTACGTAAAACTTTATCACCACAAATTTTTATTTTTACCTATTTTACACTATTCCCATTTTTCAAAAATAATAGTATTAGATAGATTTATAATGAATCTTTATTTGTTACAAGCATATTTCATAGGTGCAATGCATAAAGAGAAAATAATATGAACATAAATTGTAAACCCATAGATGCCTATTTCACAGTCGGTGGAGTAACTTAAACTTTTATTTTAGGAAAATTTTCACCTATGAATATTTTTTTAACTGCTAAAAACATATTTTTAATGTCTATTAGAAATTTAGAAGCCATTTTGAGGATGTTTGAACTAATCAAATGGAAGGAAATAGTTTTGGCCAGCTTTTGGGGTCAAATACCCCTGGGTGCACTGTAATGAAATCCGAACTGATAATTTTTCGAAAGGTTGCCGGCTAAAATTGTTAAATAAAAATAGGGATCTAGCATTGCACTTCTGCAGCTCTATATTTAACAACCAATATTTTATATCTGAAGTATTCTGGATTTCTGCATCCGTTCGGGGAGGGTTTTCCCCTGGCTTCGTATCCAGACAGGATGGAATATACCTACTACTGTCAGTAAGAATGGGTGTCCGTTAGAAGAGGTCTATAGGAATTCTCACCTCATCCAAAATATCTGTATTTTTCATTTGCTTTATATTTGAAGATGGTGGTTTCACCCAATAGGTGGGTGTGAACTTCCTTCTGTTTTAATGTTTGGTTTCGAATTTAATAATAATTTAAACACATGCAAAATGAAACAAGCCCTGTCGTACGTATTTATGGTAGTGAATTCAATTATGTTTCATTTAAATAAATAAATTTATAAAAACTTTTTGGTGTAAAAAAAATAAATAAAATATTAGAAATATTTCGATATCTTTTGTTTGACTCTGATAAAAAAACAATCAAAAACATCAATGACATTACATTTTAGATGCAGGATTCCTTAGCTCCCTACGCAACTTGAAAGCAAATGAATAGGACAAACTTTAAGAAAACCAGATAGTGCCATCTAAAAATGTGGGCAACCTTAAAAAAACACTAAACTAAAATTATTTGAATAGCTCATGCACTTCATCGACTTTTACCTATCCTATCAGTTCCACAATCATCTAAATAAATGTTTTACATTGTTTAATGGAAACGCGTAAATGTAAAAGATAATCGATGGAGAAAGAGCTATAAATAGAAAGGGAAGGACTTTAAATCAAATACATCACAAATCATGCATGAGTTGTTTGACTAAGTCGAAAGTTAAAACGTGTGAATCTTGACTCTATTATTGTAGAGGTGGATCCCGAAGAAGGTTTACTACAGCAATAAAATGGGACATGAAGGAGTTTGCTAATATGAAGAGATTGATTTCGAATTAGATGAAGGGCCTAACACAGAGTGCCCATTCATTTTACACGTTACAAATCCAAGGGTTTCCAAATTAATGCGTTCTTCCACAAAGACTCCTCTAACCCACTCCTCACCATTCACCCTCCTCTTAAACTTCTCTTCGCCCCTTCCTTCCACCCCTCCTTCTCCTCTCCACCTTTCCCCTCCACTCGGATAGGAATACTATAGCCTACCTTCCTATAGTACTGTATATTTGTTAATGATGTCCATGAACGCATGAAATGAGCTATCTTCCTGAATTATGCTGTAATATTTTATTGCAGTCGTTATAATAATGCTTTCCTGCCTTTTTCGAACTATAATTAACCCAAAAACTGACGGATTAAATTTAATCGCAACTATTGATACTATAATTAGACAAGATAAATCTTATACAATGTGTCATAATAATTGATATTTATGATGATAATTAATTTTTTTTTTTTTTTTGAGAAGAGAAAGATTGTTTTTGTTTTAAAAATAAGTGGATATCTTGATGATGGGGCAGAACCCCGGAACGTCGATATTTTAAATTAAATAATGAGAAGATAAATACGGAGAAAAAATGTCTTCACATTCCCAAGTTTGAAAGATTAAATCATACAATTCTCCAGAAGACTTGGTAGAAAAAGATAATATATTGCTGTAATGAGATATTCTGGAAACAACATTCTTGTCCACTTCTATTTGGCAAATTATTCTAGAAAATTGGTAAGATTCGAATCAAAATTTGATATTCTTGCTAAGTTAGTTTCAACTATTAAAACTTTCTTTTCTGTTTACACTTAAATGGATAATAACATTTATAAATTATCCAACAATTTGGGAATATATTAAAAGTGCATGTTATTATTTATTTATATTTATATTTATATTTATATTTATATTTATATTTATATTTATATTTATATTAGGCTTGGGACGAAAAATGAGCTACATCTACGAAAGGTCGATATACCTACGAGTACATACAAACATTAAACGACAGAGCAGAACTCAAAAAACTAACTCACAAACTAACATAATTTTTGACATGGTGCAGCCAAAAGTTATTTGTTCAGATTCAAGTTAACTGACAAAAAAATTTGCATATGCGATGGAAGAAGCGAGCAATCCTACGATCATTTAATTTTTAATTGCTCTAAACTGGACAGGTACAGGCACAAACTGGTCTCAGCAGTACTATTGAACGGTGACAAATGGCCGCCTTCAATGAAGGATCCAATAGGGAAATATTTTTCAGACTTTGATGCATTTGTGGACCGGATAGACTTCGCTGAACTATAACACAAGCAACCATACACTTGCGTACAGGCATTATACACATGTTTATTATATGTATGTATGCTTATGTTTATTGTGTGTACGTATGGGTTGTATGTATATACGTATTGTATGTTTAGGTTTATCGCTATGTTTATTGTTTGTATACTTATGTTCACTGTTATGTTCATTGTTTGTATGTTTATGTTTGTTGCTATGTCTATGATATGTTTATGTATATATTATTTATTATATTTTACGTATTCTATTTATCACATGTACTTCTACATGTATACTTTTGCGTATGTATGGGTCTTTATGGGTAGTTTGTGGATAGTATGGGTACATAGTTGTATATGGGTTTTTCTATGGATTTTCTAAGTATATTTAGGTATATTATTCAGCTTCATTCATTACTTTCATTAATCAAAATAATCTGACTATATACTTAAAAGAAATAATTTATTGTTAAAATTACCACACCATCCTGATTGGTAAACCTATTCCTTTTAACCATTACTATGATTATTACATTCTATTATTATTATATTTACTATTCATGCTCTTAATTCTTCTTATTCTTAAATTCTGTTTACTTATATTATTAGATACAGTTTTTCATTCTCATATTTGTAAATCCATATATGTATGTTATACGTTATACATCTATTTCTATACATGAATTTATATGACAAATTATTATGTTAATTGATTATGTATATATGTAATTAAATACGCGTTATGTCGTAAGATGGTACGCGTAGAAATAAAGTTACTCGTTACAGGATTACTGTAATGAGAAAGCAAGAGATATTTTTATTCTTGTTATAGATATTTTTCATTTTTATCATTGGCATTTTAATTCTAATTTCTATCGTTGTAGTCATCTTTTCTGTTCGAGGTCCAACATCATTTGTATTGTATTGTATTTTATATAGATATTAGTATTTTATTATATTTTTTTCATCTTCAAATTAGATTTATTTTTATTTTCTTATTTTATGATGTGCAATAATTTAAAGTCAATCAAATCAAGTCAATCAATTTCAAGCAACCGATATTTTAATAGATTTTTATATTTTTTACTTTATACTGGAATTATATTCACACCTTGCGGCCTACTGTAACTGTAATTCTAAAAATTGTCTCAAACAATCCTTCATCCTCATTCCTGTTCCATGCAACTCCTCTCCCTTAACCTCTCAGTTATGACTAATATCCTAACCTCCTTTCACGTTAATGCACAATCCCTTACAGCTCACTTTGACGAATTCCAAAAATACTTCCTCGACAATTTCCATCACATAATTGCGATAACCGAAACCTGGCTAAAACCGTTCATCATTCCCTCCCAGATTTCCCTCCCCAACTATCTTAACGTCACTACTAGGTCTAATCGTACGGGAGGTGGTGTCGGATTATACATCCATGAAAACCTAAAGGCCAAAGTCCTCCTTCAGTCTTCTCT
The DNA here is from genome assembly GCA_911387785.2 of Aelia acuminata. NCBI lineage: Eukaryota > Metazoa > Arthropoda > Insecta > Hemiptera > Pentatomidae > Aelia > Aelia acuminata. The sequence continues at coordinate 61,105,476 of OU426980.1, read as the reverse complement.
TCGTGACCTTCCTCATGTAGAATATATGTTTGTTGAATTCTCCTCCGTTTCTTCTTCCTTATTATATGCCGTAGTCTACAGACCTCCTCGCGTTCCTTTCGACAACCTCTTTGAATCTTCCCTCATCAATCTTGTATCCAAGTATCCTAACGTCATCATCACCGGAGATTTTAATGTAAACCTATCCTATCTAACCGACCTCCTGTATTCCCTCAATCTTTACTTATTTCCTTATCCTCCAACACATCATATACAATATTCCGACACATGGCTGGACCTTTGTATCTCTGATTCTCCCACCAAAATCGTCTCTTCTACGCAATACCCGTTTCCGTTTCTTTCATCACATGACCTCATCCAGATTTCATAAGACCTCCCCGTCAAACGTTTTACTCCCAAGGTGATATCATTCCGCAATTTAGACCTCCTCTCCTATGAATCCCTTCAATCCGACCTTGAATCCGTTCATTGGGATATCATATATTCCTATGACTCAATCGACCCTATGGTTTTCATCCTTGTTATGTATAGTATATCGATATATGCGCCACTAGCGCGCTCTAGCTTGTACTGTGCTGAGTTCTCAATAAAGTGTGTGTTGAGCCATGTTGTCTTCTTGAATACATAACATTGGCGACGAAAATTTCGAACCCCACCATTCCAGAGACTAGTAGAAGCGAAGATGAAGCTAAAGCAAAGATTACAGCCTCGTTTGCAACGGCGGTGTCAGGCTTTGAGCCGTTCGATGAAGCTTCCGAACCCTTCGAAAATTATTTAGAAAGACTAGACGCTTTCATTTCCCTATACGAGGTGCCGGAACATAAGAAGGTATGTACACTGCAGGTGTTACTTGGTGCAAGTGTTTATAGTATTCTCAAGAACTTAGTTTCACCGGATTCAGTGAATTCGAAATCTTATGCGCAGTTAGTGTCGGTGCTGAAAGGTCATTTCTCCCCACAACACCTACAGGTTACTGAAAGATTCAAATTTTACAAAAGGGATCAACTTCCAGGTGAAAGTGTAAAAGAATATATTGTGCAGTTAAAAAAATTATCTATGAACTGCCAGTTCGGCGAGTTCCTTGATCAGGCGCTACGTGACCGCCTCGTGGCTGGCTTGTCGGATGAGGCCATGGTAAAAAGGCTTCTGCTTGAGCCCAGCCTCACTTTTGAAAAGGCTAAATCCATCGCGTGTGATATGGAGACGGTAAAATCTCAGTCTGAGGTGCTGATGGATTCATCTGATGTTCATAAAATATCAAAACCTAAGTTTGACCGCCATTTGGAGAGTAGACATTCTTCGTCATCAGTGGCTGCGCGGGGGAGTCAGCGCAGTCGTAGCAGCTACAGAGAGGGAACGACTGGTTATCCACAGGCCGAATGTTTATCTAGCGGTAGCAGTCACCGAGAGGGAACGTCAGGTTATCAACAGGCTGAATGTTTATCTTGTGCCTCGTCAAAAATGTGTAGTGCGTGTGGCCGTAATCATTCTCAAATTCAATGCCCAGCAGCCAAATGGGTTTGTTTTAAATGTAATAAACCGGGGCATATTGCCAAATTGTGTAAAAATATCAATCACATAAATATTGTTAGTGAATCTGGCTCTGAGCCTTGGTCTTTGGGAGTGGTTGTTGACAATTTCAAAGTTTATTTCGAAGTTGACACGGGTTCTAGTGTCTCTGTAATACCCTATTATTTTTATACCAAGTTCCTTAAGAATAAAAAATTATTACCCAATTTCGCTACACTCAGAGCTGCAAATCAGTTGCCTATAGGTGTCATGGGCACTGTTGAAGTGTCCCTTTCTATAGAAAATGCATCTGTAAAGGCCAAACTATATGTTGTAAAGGATAAATTGTCTCGACCCCTTCTGGGAAGGGATGTTCTGGATAGTTTACAAGGTAATTGGAGGGAATTATGGCAAAATACATTAAATAAAAGTTTGTGTTTTAATGAACCGGAGGCAGTCAATTGGATTGAAGATGATCAATCTGGTATTTTGGAACAGATTAAGTCATCTTTCCCTAATACCTTGCCTCAACAACATAGTGTAGCTGCTATTAGACAGTTTAAGTATTAATAATATTTTTTTAATTTCTGGTAGATTTTGTTGAAGTGGCCTATAAAGAAAGTAACCCTAACCACAAATTAAAAATCAAATAGAATTTACTGGAATTATGAGGGATAATGTGAGTGTCCGGTTTTTTTTTGCTGTTGAGTTTATATATATATATATATATATATTGTGGAATTTTCTGCCGCTTTGGTAGCGTAGATAGAGAAGCCCTTATCTCTAAGTTGAACAAAATGGGAGGATCAAATGATATCATAAAAATAGTTACTAATTTATACGATGGTGCTGAAGCTGCTGTTTGGTGTAAAGTCGGGTTAACGCCTTTTTTGATACTTGCAGGGGCCTAAAACAGTGATGTCTCCTGAGTCCATTTCTATTTTCCTGTTACATAAATGATGTTGAAAACGATCTACACGGGGGAAAACTTATTAATATTAGGAAAATAAAAACTCTAGCATACGCGGATGACATTGCATTGAAAGCAGAGTACCCCGAATCTTTAAAATTAATGATTAATGATTTCGCTGAGTATAGTAAAAAATGGAACTTATATAAATCTAAAATAGTAGTTTTTAGAAATGGCGACAGGAGAGCTAAAAATGAACAATGGTTTCTATCCAACGAAATAATTAAAGTCATAAACGAATATAAATATCTTGGTATAACATTAGGAAATAACCTGTCACTGAAAAAACATTTTGATATAAAAATGAAAAAAGCAAAAATGGCGCAAAATGTTAGGGGTGGCAAACAATATAACCAAGTAAATCGAATTGTTCATTACTTTATTAAAAAACTTCTAAATTTACCACAATTTATTTATTTCTTTAGTTACATGATTTATTTGGGAACACAGATAAGGTCACTGTTTTTATTTACACTGAAGCTTCACTACGATTGTAACATTAATAGGCCGGATGATTTTTAGCAAAAGAAACAATAAAAAATAAAACATAGTGGTTTGCGGTTATAATTAAAATGATTGAGGACCATAATGCAGGCTTGCACATTAATTTTGAAAATACAGTAATACTGAAAAAACAATCAGATTAACTTAGAGACATTGTGGAACAAAGTTTTCACAAAAATAACATCGAAATGGTTAATAAAACAAACTAGCTGACCCGTGCGAAGCATTCGCACACTAACCTACTTAAATCCCACTTAATTAAAGTACACACCGTATATTTAGTATCGTATAGTGCGTATTTAGTGCCTCATGGGCATAGGTGAGGGTTGAAGTAAAGAATAGAAATAAGAAATATTATTAGAAACATAAGTTTAATGTATTTACATAGTATCTAAGTGTTTACAGGACCTCTTTGAACACTACGTTCGAAGTTACGATATGGTCATGTGTGATTGTTTGTTGATGGGTTTGTTTTACACAGACATAGATGTCACTGAAAGAGCGCACCCTGGAAAACGCCACGTCCTTATGTGAATACATATATTGGTTTCGCGGAAAACGAGCGCGCTGATTCTATTGACTGATGTTTTTACTTGTAACTCGCAAACGACGGCGACAATCGGAAAAGTTTATAAATCCAAAAATGTTCGTCTCGACAACTGAAAAAAAGGACCCCTTCGAAAAAGCCCGGCGACCATTTTCGCTAAGATTTGTAGTCTTTCGCTTACAACTCGCAAAAGAAGGTGTTAATCGAAAAAATGTATGCGACCAAAGATAGTATCCTTGAAAACCTGAATGAAAAGATTGACACCATTTAGAAACCTCTATGATCATTTTTCTCGCAAAACCCGCGGTTTTGCGCTTATAACTTGCAATCGAATGCGAATGGAGTGATTTGTATATTTTTCCGGTGTAGCAGATACGGGAAGCTTTAAAATGATGCCTCATTAATGAAATTTGATGAAGTATTAAGGAAGTTATGGCGTACCGACAAAGAAAATGCCTTGAGAAATAATATATATGATAATGATACGTTTTTGCTATATAAAAAATTATGTCATGATATATCCAAATTAAATTATTTTTAAACTGAAAATAATTCCATTTGCCCCCTTTTTGTCCGAATTCCGAGTAAAATGCTTCTGTAAGACAAGTATAACAATTGAAAAAGTTATTGAACTATTAGAACAGTGAAAACTTCAACGCGTTGATAAGATACTGCAAATTAGCCTGGCATTACAGAAGTAGATTGGTTCAATTACTGATACAATAATTTTAGTTAATAGATTTAATTGAATTGTAAATAATTTATTGTTTATAAAAACAAGCTAACTGAGGATAAGTTGTTTTGTGACTTTTATTTTTAATTTAGCGTTAATAAAGTTTATATGCTGTATAGGAATTATTTGTATATTTTAGGATGACTATTATTATTTTTAGGATTATTTCTGTAAAATAATAACGTATATTATAAAATTATTAAAGGGGAATGTTGTTTTGTTTAGGAAAAGGTACACCTATGTTATTTAATTTCAAATAATTGGTTCAAGTTTTAAAGAATGGCAACTGCCTCTGGCTGACGGTTACAGTGACCAATGCCACAAAATGTTTTTGTTAATAAAAACTTGTAAATACTAATGAGAAAATAAAACGTTTTATTATTATTATATTATATGTCCATCGTGTGATGAGCGACCAAGGTTTGTCTAAAGAATATAGTGTGGTATAATGCCCTCGTGAATCATTTTCTTGATTTTACGAAACTTCGCGATTCTCGATTATTTCTTTTAAATTACTTACTTACTACTTACCATTGTTTTGAAAGGAAGTTTTTATGGAATATAAAGTAAATATTAAAAAAACCTAATGGAACATTGGAGAGTTGACTAGCAAAAGCGGTACCTACTGTTCTCCGTCAGGAATACTTTCAAATAATTTTTTAGTATTAATCTCCTTCGAAGTGGCAATACATATGTAGCACTTTGAACTCGATTTTATTTCTGAAATCTGTGTTAGCTCACTTGGAAAGCTGCTTTTCGTCGGACGAGCTTGAAAGTAGATCTTTTACTCGTCTATTTTTAGTTTTTTTGTGACGCTTCATCGAATCGAATACGAAGCCTTCCCAAGCTCGAAGAAAGGGTTTTATTTGAAAAAGTTGATTCCCGATTCAGAATCAATACAAAAAGTATTATTGACAGCTCTGTAGTATTATTGTTGGGTTAAACAACGTACGAAAGCGTTGGTAGGACTCAACTCTACACTGCTTTGGAGGAGTTCTTCCACACGGGAGTCCAGTTTTATGTTATCGGGGACACTCTTTTTTAAAGAAATATTGATTTTGTATTTTAGTGGTCGCGGGGGGGGGGGGCACTAGAAAATAGTTGGTGTTCTTTCTCCATGATCCTCAATTCTCTTCTTCCACCACTCTAGGGGCTTCAATATAACTAGCATTTCGGCTTGGTTATTTGAGCATTTATGGCTTAGCCTAAACTTAGCGCTGTATTTGAATGTATTCTCCTCTCTCCATTACCACGAATGCACATCCTACTCCCCTTTCAGTTTTACTCACATCCGTGTATATGTAATATTTAGAATCTTCTGGTTCCTTATAAAATATTATACCTGGTGTATCTCCTGGATGCTGCCACTCTCTGAAACTTACTGGCTTCTCATATTCCACTTCTTCATCATTTCCATCGTGGTAAATTCTATGAAAATTGCATTGTAAACCCAATTTCAGAATAATCGGTTCAATATTTGCAAGGACAATGGCACTCTCATATGATATAGTTCGGAAACCTTTAATTATTCTTATGGCCATCAGCCTTTGTATTCGTTTTAATTTGGCTTGGTTTTGTTTTTCCTCTATCGCTTTTATCCAAACTGGTGAAGCATAAGTTTATAGGATAGGTTCAATTGCTCCGCGGTAAATTAGTTGAAGAGCATCACTTCCAATTCCCCAATGCACTTTAGCTGACCTTGAAAGGATATTTATAAGTTGACGGCTTTTACTTGTAATGAAATCTATATATGCATTGAAGTTATATCTGTAATCAAATAAGACCCCGAGACATTTCATCTGTTCAACCTGTTTAATTGGGTACCCGTCAAGATAGACCTTTATTGACTCTTATTCTCCTTTTTGCTTCATGAGTAAGGCCTGTGACTTATTTGCGCTAAATTTCATCTTATGCAGCCTTGCCCAATTATCAACCAAATGTAAAACCTCAATGCCTATTGCCTCTAATTCTTGTACGGATTATCCTCTGATCATGACGTAGTAGTCGTCTGCAAAAGCTACACAGTCTGCTTCAGGAGGAAGTGGTATCTTTAACAATGAGTCGTACAGCACCATCCAATAATCTGGGGATGAGCACGAACCTTGGGGGCACCCCTTTGTGACTACTCTAGTTTTCCATAATAGATTGCATGAGACTGTAGCCTTCCTTTCTGAAAAATATGATTTAGAGAGTAATTAGAGTTTTTTGGGGCATCCGAAGTTTTTGAGCTGAAAAAGTATCGATTGCCACCAAGCTGCATCAAACGCTCCTTCCACATCTAGAGAAAGAATCAGCACTCTGTTACGTTTTTTAAAATTTGATTGTGTAAAGTTGTTGACTATTGTAATAGCATCAATAGTGCTGTTTTGTGGTGTAAAGCCTTTTTGTTTCTGATGAATATTGTTGTTTTTATTAATGAGGAACATAATCCTCAAGATCAACAGCTTTTCTAGTACTTTACCGGGTAAAGGTAGAAGTTATTGGCTGGAACTTTCCTACTTCATCCAGATGCTCTTTCCCTGGTTTAATCAGTATAATGATAAGGGCATGTTTCCATTCAGTTGGAAAATAGCCTCTTCTTAAGCATTCATTATACAAGGCTGTTACGGTATTCGGATACAACTCTAACAGCTTCCTTAGTACCTCTGTACCCATGCCATCTATACCCGGTGATTTTTTACTCTTGAAACTATTTATTATGTTGGTTATTTCGGTCAATGTAAATGGTTTATCATTCTGAGTATCGATGGATTTTGTTGCCTCTCTGATGCTTTTATGAGAGAAAGTCTCTCCATCTTGGAGATCCGCGGGAAAAAACTTTATCATTAGGTGGTCTAATGTTTCACTTAGATTGTTTGTGTAACTTCCGTCTTTCTTCTTTACTGTATTAAGTGTAATTGGTGATCTAATTTTACCAGCCGGAGCAAAGGGGGCGCCCCGGTCCCACATGTCGTTATTTGGTGGCTCATCTTTTGACACGAGGCTTTTATAGAGGATGTGGATAAAAACCATGTTGGCCTCCTAACTTTATTACATTAGTATATTACACTAATGTTTACATATTATTGAACAGGGAAAAGTCCAAATCCTCAAAAGTCCTCGGAGGTAACATGCTCTATGAGACCGGAGACGTCCCCGATGCCCCAGCACAAGCCCCAACCGACACCTCCCCGGCCCCGGAGTAAAATAATAGAGGAATTTATAATAGTTAGAATCTAGAGTAAAAATTGGATGCTCGAAAATAGCTTGCTTTTTTGGAGAAATTGAATGACCCGTCTAATCATATCTTCGTCATTAGCGCTTTCTATGTTAAGCTGTTTCAATAATGGCTTATAACGACGGCATTCCTCAAAGATGTGTTTAATTGTAAGACTAATTTTACATGTTTGACATTGTGGGAGTTCTTCCTTCGTTATAAGGTGGCTATGGGTCAATTGAGAGTGTCCTATTCTGAGTCGAGTAATCGCGACCTCATCTCGGCGTTTATTACGGTTTGATGTTGACCATGGTTTCACTGTTCGTTTTACATTTTTAGTTTACTTGATAGACGTTCATCCCACATAGATTGACATCTATCTTTAATAGCCTCCCTTAATGGTCGGGCAAGTTCCGAGGCTGTCAGAATAGCAGTTCCTCTTCCTGGGAGAGATAGCGCTTCACCGGCAGCTTTGTCGGCCATCTCGTTCTCGGTGATGCCCACATGCCCGGGAGCCCAGATGAAGTGGACCGACTTTCCGATTCCCTTCTAGCATTTTTCGGTATTCATGAATTCGTACTATCGTGGGGTGGTCTGCATACATATTATTTATACCACGGAGCGCACCAATGGAATCGGATACGATTGCGATGTGTTCTATGTTTTTGTCTGTGATTATCATTGTAAAGTATAATGCGGATGCTATGGCTTTCAATTCGGCGGTGTAAATACTGCAAAGGTAGTGGAGCTTCTTTTTGTGAGTTGATGAATGGGGATGTTGTTGCAATTTCTGATTTGGAGCCATCTGTGTAAATCACCATGATATTCGGATGGGGCAGTACTATCTTTTCGGAATTTAGATAGGTTTAGATATAGCTTCGGAGGTTGGTAGGTCCAAGGTTGGCAGTTTCTTCTTACTCCTCTGGTATTTCCTTCTATTTCTGTTCGAATTTCTGTTTTCTTCTATCGACTTCAGTACTTAGTTTGGTCAGTTCATCGCTCCACCAGCACACTTGTTTATGATTTTTTGCACATCTATATTTTCTTGGGATACTCTTATCGCAAGTGTTCTGCACTTGTTTTAGTAACTGCGTTACTATTGAAGGAAAGTCGTCAGCATTCTGTAACTCTTGAGCCATTTCTTTATCTATTTCTTCTGTAGATAATGTTGTTGAAATGGATAAAATTGTTGAAACAAAACCATTAAGGCGATCCTCAAATTTGTCCCAGTCTGCTCTTGCGGTATTATATTTTTTATCTTTAAAGTAAAAGCCTTTGTTTGTATACGTGCCTTTTTCTTCGACTTCAAAGCTCAGTATTTTATGATCGGAACCACTTTCTTCCGTTAACGCTAAATTTTTCCAATTTTCGATAGATTTAATCATACTAAGTGATGCTAAGGTGAGATCTATATTACTTTCCCCTTTTTTCGACTCAAATGTGGGTAATCCTCCGTCTGAGTTAATAATTGTTAACCTTTTCTCAGTAATAAACGATTCTAGTATTTCCTCGAGTATTTGTTCCTTTATCGTACATCATTTTCGATCGAGAATTACTATCTGCACCAATCACAATATTCGGATTTTTAGTAGTATGAAGGGCATCGTCAAGATATTGTAAATTAATTTTAAGATCCCTATTTTAATCAAAATAACTAGATATAGATAGATAAGAAGTATAAAACTTAAATCATTAGTAAAAATTTTAGCTACAACATTGTCTTCATTACTAATATGTCCCAATAGCAACACATCTATCTGGTTATTAAGTACCGCTATAGCCGCTCGTTTTCTATTCTCACCTTTCTGTAAAATTTTTACGTTTTTTTTTTAAATCCAGCTACCTTGTTTGAAATACAATAGGGTTCTTGCATTAAAGTAATATCGATATTTCGCCTAGTAACGACATCTAGTAAATTATTCGTTGCATTTCTAGACTTTTGTAAATTGATTTGAATAATTTTTTTAATTACTTTGAAGGGCAAGATTTGGCCCAATGGCAATTAAGGCAATTCATGCAACCTTTCCAGCGCTGTACAAACTCAATCCGTTCTTTTCTTGAGCAGTCGTTGAACCTCAAGCATCTATGCAGCGCATGCTGTTCCTTGCAAGAGGGGCATTGATCCCTCTCTTCGGTAGAATTCCCGGGTTTTAATGAGGGGGGTCGACTCTGTGATGTGCTTAGTGAGATGTTGTACTTTGAGGAGCTAGGGCGTGGAGCACCCCAACTGGCTTGTTTCTTTTCAAACAAAATCAGATTTCCCGATGGCCTTTTCATCTGAACATAAGTGCGGTGATGCGGTTTCTTATGTAATCGAATATGCTCGCAGTGCTTGGGAATTTTAATTCGAGATGAGCCAGCTCAAACTCCTGACGAGTGGTAGGGTCTAGTCCTCGCAATGCAATTAAGGCAAAGAGGAAATCAGTCGATTCCCTCAGATGGAGACTCTTGAAGGCTTCAATGTTATCCGCCACTCCGGTCAGAAAGTCCCTATACGCTTCGAATGACGGCTTGGCACTCCTTGGCTTGAAGTCGAGAGCCTGATGAATGTAATGAGACGCCAACACCCTTGGATTGTCATAATGTTTAATGACTGCATTGCAGGCCAGATCGTACGAATCGACTGTGACCGACATTTTGGATATAAGTGTGGCTGCCTCTCCTTTTAAAGCTTCCCTTAGATAATTAAACTTTTCCACATTTGAGATGGATTGCTCTTCGTGGACGAGAGAGACGAAGGTGTCGCGGAAGTTCGACCACTTCAGTAAGTTGCCATCAAATTGCGGGATCCTTATTCTCGGCAGGTGAGAGGAACGTTGAAAAGAGCTAGAATTGAGAATGGAGGCGTCAAGAGGTGGGGGCGCTTCCCGCTTTTCAAGACGGTTAAACGCTATTCTTGCGGTCATCTTTTCCCTTTCGACTTGCTCATAGAATTCTTGATCTTCCTTTCTAGGGAACTTGTCATCTTCCTTGGCCTTAATATAGATTTCCTCAATGGACTCCCAAAGCTCCCTGAATCTCTCCCATGCCGCTTGGGCATCCTCAAACAAAACACGGAAGAATTCCGGTTTATCTGGCGATTCATGGACCTGCTGGCTAGCTTGTGAAGCTTTCCTTATAGTTCTGGCCCGTGAATTCAAGTTTCGTTTCGCAGTGCGAACAGCGGTGTTTTCAGTAGGAAGTGAAGTTATTTCCAATGATTCGCTCATTATGCACTTAATGAAGGCCGACAGAGGCCATAGGATCCGGACGACGACGTGCTTAAGGCAAGGTGACAAAAACCTCAAGAATTGTATAATTGTTTAACCCCATAATGCCATAAATAATGACAGCATAACTATCAATTCCCAAATGTTATGAAAAACTATCTTGAAAATCCATGAACACACATGAGAAAATACTATACGATGATATGTCAAGAAAAAAATTCAAAGGGGCAACTGAATAAATGAATGAATGAAAGGTTACAATGCCGCCCTGGGAAGACACAACACTATGACAGAAGTGCTGACAATTATACCCAAAAAATAAATCTTCATGAATAACAGAGCTGAGGAGAGAATGTCCGTAAAACGGAGCACACAATTAGAGCGCTGACGTTAGGTTATCTAGCACTATAGGGAGCGCCTACTTCCACGGAAAGTAACGATAGCCTAGCAAAACCACATCTCCTGAGTCTTAGGAATACAAGAGCCAAGGAGAGAATGTCCGTAAAACGGGGCTCACAATTAGAGCGCTGACGTTAGGTTATCTAGCACTATAGGGAGCGCCTACTTCCACGGAAAGTAACGATAGCCTAGCAAAACCACATCTCCTGAGTCTTAGGAATACAAGAGCCAAGGAGAGAATGTCCGTAAAACGGAGCTCACAATTAGAGCGCTGACGTTAGGTTATCTAGCACTATAGGGAGCGCCTACCTTTATGGAAAGTATCGATAGCCTAGCAAGACCACATCTCCACAGTCTATACTTGAATGGCAAGCAACGTGATACATTGTTTACAATTTAATGAGATTTGACCTGAAATGTACTACAATAATCAATAGATATAATTATGGTATCTGTAATTAATAGTTTTTACCCTGAAATATGAAAAGTGAAAATGTGCAGAGAAATAATTCAGATTTAATACAAGTTCAAATTGTTCAATGCTATTAAGATAGTTTAATGTATGTTAATAGTTTTATGTAATTATTCTAAGTTTAACATTAACTAAAAACAAGGAGAAAAGTTTATTTCTTTGCACACAACCAATGATGAACCTAAAATCAACTGATATAACCTTAACCTTATACACTAAGACAGAAAAGCATGTAAGTGGCAAACAATATTTCATTTACAAGTTCTTTATCAACTGTGATCAATTATTTTAGATTCTGGTTCACTGTAGGAATAAAAAAAAATCAAAAGGCATGGAAGTTACATATCATTTCACATAGTCAAACAGTAACTCTTTTTTAACATAATTTATAATCGCTTAGAATTTACTAATTTTACTTGAGAAATCACAATAAAATGATAAATGCAACTGGTATAGGCTTTCAGAATAAAAGACAGTTGGTTTCTTTGAATAGAATGCATACTTGCTTTGCATTAACTGTTACTGTTTTACATGAGTAAGTGAATGGCTTATGATTTATCCTTTATAGTAATTTAGTTGCCTTACAAATGACCTGCAATTTATTTAAATTAAATGTAATGATTTTGTCCATACCTTACATGACTGAACAATACTAGTGCAAATCAGTTAGTAGTGAAATAACTCAGCGGATGCCACACATCAATCTTTTTTTCACTACTTAAACTTGAGAAAAACCCTCTTGATTTCTTTAGGGTCATCAATTTATTGTGAAGGCAAACCATTAATGACAATTGGAAGCTAAAATTGGTAATTAAGGCTCATACATATACAGATAACCTTACAGCTATGAAACCTTTCAATAGATGATTAGAAACATTTTAGTTAGAATCATTCAAAATTATTAATTACCACTTATTCATGATCAATTAAATAATAGGCTGTCAATAAATACCAAAGCTAAGCTATGACAATTTTAATTAACTTCAAAGTCGAGTTTCAATGATCAAAAAATGCCACTTTTGAAATTATTGTTTATACTAGGTTTGCTTAGCTTCTGACTTCTTCATGTTCATTACTTTATTTTAAAGACACACCATCAATGACAATTTGAAGCTAGAAATTAGTAATTAAGATCTATGCAGATACATGTACATCTCAAAATAATAAGGAAAATATTGGCTAGCCTCATTTAAACTTAATAATTACAATTGATTCATGTTCAATTAACTTATTAATTAATGATTAATTAATATGCTGCCAATGAATACCAAAGCTAAGTTTTTCACAACCTTCAAAATTCAAGTTTTAACCATCAGAAAAAGTCAATTTTGAGATTATTGGTAAATGATACAAGCAGGTAAGCAAGAAAATAAAATACATTATAATAAAGTTCATAAAATATTTAGGAATGGAGCAATAATTGAAGCAAACATTTAAATAATTAAGTTTGGGCAGGTGAGGTTACATCTGAGTGTGCAAAATGAAATTTTGAAAATTCTCTCTACAAATCAAGCCAAACACAAAGGCATGTAGTTGTGATAAGGCAAATTTAAATGAAATTATACTGCTATTATCCGGCCCGGTTAAGACCATTATATTTGGTCTCCAGCCCCACTTTTAAAATGATGGTGTAGGTCCCTGGAGACCATACCTTTTATATGATAAATGAAATATGAGTTGACTGTATTGGTTTATAAAATGAAAGTAAATTACTTCAATGAGCATATTTATTACAATTTTAGCATTTGTTAACTCACTAGAGATGAGTTCCTGGCAAAAAAAAAGGGGGGGGGGTTGTGTCTTCCTGCATTTTGAGTGCCTCCGTCCGTCCGGAGTTTTGAGGGGCCTCCGTCGCCGCCTTCTCTCTTCTACTCCTGCATATCAGCGACGATTTTCTTTAACCCTTTTTTTCTTCTCACCCCTGTTACACTTGTACCGGACTTTTCTTGCTCTGGGTAAAGTTCAAGGCCGCAGTGTTGCCACGGCAGTTTGGCCCCGCACACCCGTACAGGTGAGGGGGGGTTTGACATAAAATTTATGTTGGGCTCTGGGTCCCCAACAATAACCTTACCATCCTTTACGTTTCTAAAAATTTTAACAGCGACCTTAAGTTTAACTGGATTTACATATTTTTTAATTATTTCCTTCGTTTGGTTACTGGTTGTCATTTTTTGGTGAAATAAATACTTTAAAACTACTCACAGTTGATGGAGGCAGGGAAACCTTCTCTGCTGTTTTCGCAGCATACGACACTCTCGGTTGGGCTTGCATTTTGTTTTCCTCTTTTAACTCCATAATTGTTCTCTTCATGTCTTGAAACACAGTATTTAGATCGACAATAGATTTTAGAATACTCTCTTTCCTTTCATTACTCATATTGCCTCTATCGTTAGTAATATTTCTAATATAACTAAGATCATTGTTAAACATATCATCATTACTATCCGTCATCTTTCTGGGTTTGTGTGTGTGTGTTTGTCTTTTTGTGTGTGTGTGTGTGTGTGTGAGAGTGTGAATTATGAATCTTTGTATGCAAGCACTTGACCTAAAGAAGTCATCATTATATATTAAAAATTACTTACTTTTTTTAGGAAAAAAATAAAATAAAATTTTATTTTATAAAAGATTTTTGATATTCTTAAAATCTTATACATGCATTGATATAAGGTACCTATATGTATTAAAACAAATAATAATAAAACATATTATACATATATAAGCGTTTCAAACAGCTCACACAGTTGAGAACTGAGTAGAGTAAAAGCGTTATGGACTATTATATGTTTAATACAAAAATTAATTTACCTTTAGAATAAATAATAATTAGATTGAATTATTTCAGTCTAATCTAATCCCTTGAGTTCTGCGCATGCGCTAGCCATAGTTACAACTTAAGTAAGATCTCTCTGTTAAAAGTTACTATTTTAGTAGAGAAAAAGTGTAGTGTCAGTTTAAAAAACAGTGTACATAGTTATATTAACTACTAAGCACGGTGAGGAACATAAATACTGAGAGTAATCACTTGTTTATTACAGTTAAAATGAACACTATAAACAAACGAGTGGTTAGTGAGTATGTAGGACAGCCATAATCTCTTCAGTAGCCGTTAGGCTTCTGACGGGAGTAGGTCTACGTCACTTAATTTTCCATTAAATTACTTAATTATCTAAGTACGCCGAGGAGTTATTTTTTTTATTTTAACGCAATAAATTAAACAATTCCTTTCATCGATGGAGTGAAATGCGATATTTCCACATGGTTATGTCGGGTAAAGGAAAAATAACAGCCAAAAGATCAAGGAGCTTGGACACATCCAAGAGTTCCCCTATCAAACAAAAACCAAGGAGATCAAAAATAAAACCACACCACCAGCCTCAGATGCGAGATTGATGGCTGATCGAGAGGTACAACAACCCCAGCCAGGTACATCACGACAAGATATGACTGAAGAATCACCGTTTTTCACTCCCAATCCTTATCAGCTTTTATCAAATAATCAAGCTGAAGATATGGAAGCAGCACCCACCCCCGGGGAAGTCAAGCCCCCACCTATATTTATAAGAAATATCAGAAATTTTTAGCTGTTATGCCAGCAATTAAATAAAGTTGTGGGTTCAGGAAACTACTTATGTCAAAGTAGAACAAATGACACCGAGCTAATACCTGATACTCCCGACACTTACAAAAAAATAGTGGAATATCTGACCGATACGAAGACAGATTTTCACTCATATCAATTACGCCAGGAGAGGGCGATCAGAGTTGTAATTAGAGGACTTTACCCACCGACGCCTACAGACACAATCAATGAAGAATTATTGACTAAGGGTTTTCAGGTTCGCCAAATTGTCAATGTTTACAAAGAACAGAGAGAAGAATCTGGAGATAAAAACAAAATTGCATTACCTCTATTCTTCGTGGACTTGGAACAAACACCTGGAGTAGAGGAGATCTTTAATATAACCTGAATTACATTAGAGTTCGTAAGTAACTGTAACATGAATTACACTAGAGTTCGTGTCAAGAAGCAGAACCATCCCTAAACGTGATATCGTTCAATGTCATAACTGCCAAGCGTACGGCCACACGAGGCACTACTGCCACCACCTACCTAGGTGTGTCAAGTGCGGGGGCTCTCCCAGGACCGAGGACTGCAAAAAGCCGAGGGAAATCCCAGCTCTGTGTCACCAAGGACACCCTGCAAACTACAAGGGATGCTAAACCTATAAGGTGCTAAAATCAAGGCTGCGGGCAGCACCCAGGCTTAAAGAGACATCTAGACCACCGAGACCACCCAGGCAACCATCAAGGACTATGGACACCCACGTGAGCTACGCACAGATGCTGGGAGAGACTGAGCAGTCCACAAAATCTCAGGCCCTGCCACAACCACAACCTCTTCACCCCCAAACCCAACCACCCTTTACTCAAAAGTCCGTTCACCACCCAACTTCCTATATTCCTCAACCTAGCAATTCCAATGACATTACCAGCCTCCTGACATCATTCCTTTCCGAATTCAGATCCCTTGTCACCCCTCTCATCACCTTACTTACAAATGTAGTGTCCAATCTTATCCCACCGCCAAGGAATCCTTAAATGTCCTCAATCCTATCCATTCTTCTCTGGAACGCGAATGGTGTTCGAAACCACACTAATGAACTTACTGTATTACTAAATGAAAAAAATATTGAGATAGCCTTAATAACAGAAACCCGAATAACTAGTAAACAAACGTTCAACGTACCTCACTACCAAATCTACCGCACTGACCACCCTGATGGAACAGCTGTCTTGAAACATCGATCCCTATCCCATCATGTT
This sequence comes from Aelia acuminata, assembly GCA_911387785.2. Taxonomy (NCBI): domain Eukaryota; kingdom Metazoa; phylum Arthropoda; class Insecta; order Hemiptera; family Pentatomidae; genus Aelia; species Aelia acuminata. The sequence goes on along the minus strand of OU426980.1, from coordinate 61,089,113 downwards.
GTCCCCCTACCAGTCCACGATTTCCTACAAACTTCTGCAGTGTTAATCAAAACCTTATCCTTCCCTTTAACTGTTGCTGCAGCATATTTCCCGCCTAAATTATCCATTTCCCAATCCCAAATCACTTTCTTCCTAAATTCCTTAGGAAACCATTTCCTTTTAGGAGGAGACCTGAACGCCAAGCACCAGCAATGGGGAGCCAGAACGACCAATTCCCGAGGGTGAACCTTACTATCAGCTCTCAACTCCCATCATAGCAACATCCTCTCCCCGGACACCCCCACATATTGGCCAACCGATCCCAACCGTAGTCCCGATCTCCTTGATTTTTTCATCCACAAAGGTCTAGGGCCACTAAATTATTCAATTTTAAGGCTCGACGACCTTTCCTCAGATCACAGTCCCCTATTACTTACCCTTCCAACATCACAATTCCAAAGCTATCCCCACCCTCATTCCTTAGGGGTCCAGCTAACTGGAACCTCTCCAGAGAAATCCTGAATGACAAAATAGACCTCAGAGTGTCCCTAAAAATGATATGAAACTTTTTGTTTTGAAATTTAAAGTATCTTTGGGTCAGTAATTATCTTACAACCTGGTTATTTCTAGTCAAAGTAAACGTGCTGTTACCACTGTAAATGTTACCCCCTGAAATGAATATATAATTATATATTCATTTCAAGCATATAAGCATTCTTGTCTGTGTGTTATATCTCATGAAAAAAGACTGCATTTTGAAGTTTTTATAAAACTGTTCGGTATAAGCTATTATAGAGTATGACCCATATCATGGGAGCCACAACAAAACATGACCCCTTCTCCAACAGCTATTGAATAGGCCGTGGATGTACTACAGTTACGGATTTCCAAGATGATCACGCACCTATCGTTGGTTACGATCTATCTATCCATGGCGATCTGATTCTTCGCACTCTTCTTGTGTCACGTTTATCCTCGTTAAAGATCGTCTTCAAATATTGTGCCAAGAACCATAACTGCATCAGGATGGCATCCCTAACGGATTTAGTTCATGAAAAGATCAAAGTATCTTAAAAAAAAAGTATAAATACATTAAGATGACAAATAGGCGTCGCACACTAGGTTAGAGGAAGCATGTCGAAAACATCTTATACGGTGAGTGCATCACACAACTTTAACTGATAACCATCCTTTCTTTGACTAAAAATAGATATAGGGTCATTCCATATCAAGTGGTCCAAAGTGGGTGCTCGATCATTTTAGAAAAAAATTATAATTTTACCACCAATTACGTATGCAATCAGTAGTTCAAATCAATTTTTTAAAAACTTTTAGGATCAATCGTTTCAAAATGGCAGCCATTTTTGTTTCACCTTTCAGGCCGATTTTTGAGTTTTTAAGCTCTCAGAGAAAACTCATTTTCTCAAGAGTGGTAAGTCATAGACTAATAATTCAAACACAATTGTTTTCCTTAAAGTCTGTTCTATATTTCGTGTTCTCTTTATTGTCTGAATATATTGCAGTCCAATACTTTAAAAGTGCTATTGAAAACAACTGCTTTAAATTCTCAAAATACCGTTTTTAAGGATAAGTTTTGGGTATAAGGCCAAAGCTGATTTTTGGCATGATAATAAACCTAACTCAGTAGCTTTCATTAAAAGTATACCCCTATATTCTTTACCTAATTTTTTAATGAATTTTTAAAGTTCAGATTTTTTCATTTTATGTTAACTTTAGGCTCTAATATCTCTGGTGGGCCAGTTAATAAAAATATACTTTTTTTACATGTTATGCTTACATGCAACATAAACCTACTGCAAGAAATTTCAACCTGTATATTTGAGTACATTGGTAGCTACGAATTTTTGAAAATAGTCATTTTCATGCTTATTTAACAATGAAGAAAAACTCATTTTCTCAAGAATGGTAAGTCATAGAATAATAATTCAAACACAACAGTTTTCCTTAAAGTCTGTTCTATATTTCGTGTTCTTTTTATTATTTGAATATTTTGAAGTCCAATACTTGAAAAGTGCTATTAAAAAAACTGCTTTAAATTCTCCAAACACCTTTTTTGAGGGTAACTTTTGGATATAAGGGCATGTACGCCAAAGCTGATTTTTGGCTGTAAAATAGTAAATGTCTACTTTATATGTTTTAAAGAATACTTCCTTCTGATTACACAACTTGTACTTCCGTTGAAAACCTCTACAAAAGTTTTTTACGATTGCAATATTTTCCCTTATTATACATTTAATTTAAAGGTAAGTGAAATTAAATAAACTTAACTATAACTTTAAGCCTAAACATATTCAGGCGATTGTCGGCAGATTTCCTAAATGTTCTGGTCTACTAACCGTTACACCAAAAACCTGCTAACCAAAGAACAGCCATAATCCATGGCTCGAGATAGATTTGTTATTTTCATTGTTGTAAGTCATCAGTTCTGCCATATTCCGTGTCCAGATATCTGCAAACTGACTTATTCTCTTAGATACACCGTATTAGAATTATGAGCGAAATAAAAAAAAAACAATGTTTTAACTGTCAATAGTTCTGTTGAACAGGTCATTGATAGAATGATTTTTAAATAAATATAAGTTATATGTTTCTGAGGAGCTTTTATGAAGAAGCAATTCTGAAGGAAAATTCACTTTGAAGGGGCAAGAAATGAAATTGGAAATTATTGCTTCAAATCATTAAAAATAAAATCGAAGCCAAGATAAATTAATATTTAAATAAATATAGTTAATCTAGGTAGTGTTCATGCACATGATTGTAATTCAGGTGTATGGAACAGTTTATATAATCCGCGGGGCACACCTAGTTTTAACTAAAATATTAAAACCTTCAACTTGTAATGTTACATTTCTAAAACGTCTTGAATTGAAGCGAATAAATATAGGCTTGCTGTCAAACAGTTTAACACCTCAAGACCTAGACGATGCCGTAAATTCCTTTACCACCCTAATCCAACAACCAATCTGGTCAGCATCCTCACCTCTTTCACAACCGAAATACCGCAAAAAGTTTTCCATACCCCAGGATCTTATTAACCTTATCCGAGCCAAGCGACGTTCGAGGACCCATTGGCAAAGCACTAGGCATCCTGACGACCGGAAATCATACAACCACCTCACCAAACTTGTTAAAAAGAAATTAGCTGCCTTCAGATCACAAACCTATAGTTCCTACCTCTCCTCTCTATCTACCTCCGACAACTCCCTATGGAATGTCTTTTCTTCCTTCGCCCATACTCTCTCCCTACCTCCTAAAGCCGTTATCCCCTCTGAGGTCAAATTCCTAATCAATAAACTAAAATCCATTAAATTCCCAGGACATGATCTCCTTTTTTCCAAGATCCTTCGTCAACTACCCAGAAAAGCCATTATATTTCTTACATACTTATTCAACTGTATACTTCGTACAACCCACTTTCCTTTGCTCTGGAAACATTCCATAATCATCCTCTTCCCTAAGCTTGGCAAACCTATCAATAACACCTCGTCTTACAGACCAATAAGCCTAGTCCCGATCCTTTCAAAAAATTTTGAGAAAATCCTTCTTAAAAGAATCTTAACTATCATAGATTCCCAGAAAATCCCCTCACATCAGTTTGGATTCCGTTCTGGCCATTCCACAGTTCAACAAGGTCTTCGTGTTGTCGATCATTTATCCTTTGCACTTGAAAGCAAAAAATATTGCACTGGTGCCTTTCTGGACGTAGCGCAAGCTTTCGACCGGGTGTGGCACGATGGTTTGCTTTTCAAGCTCAAAACCCATCTACCCCAAACCCTATACCTAGTCCTTCGATCCTATCTCTCGAATCGTTCCTTTCAAGTCCGCTGCGGTACAGAACTCTCCGATTACCATCCAATCCAGGCCGGTGTCCCTCAAGGCAGTGTTCTGGGTCCCGTTCTCTACATCCTCTTCACCGCCGATATCCCAACGAACCCCAACACCTTTCTTGCAACATTTGCCGATGATAGCGCCTTGCAGTGCAGTAACTGACGCATCAAGATAAACGAATCAAAATGTAAACATATCAACTTCACCCTTCGACGCAGATCCTGTCGACCAATCCTTTTCAACTCAATACAGCTTCCTGTCTCAGACACAGTCCGGTATCTGGGATTCATTTTAGACAAAAGACTGAGTGGAACCCACATACTAGACTTAAAAGACAAGAACTCAATCGAAGATTTGGACAATTATATAGACTACTAAACAAAACATCTCAACTTTAAACTGACAACAAATTATTAATTTACAAGACCATATTAAAACCAATCTGGACCTACGGCGTCGAACTGTGGGGACCGGCAAAACCTTCGAACATCAACGTATCCAGTCCTTCCAGTCCAAAGTCCTTCGAACCATAGTCAATGCCCCATATTACGTTACAAACAAAACCTTGCATCACGACCTCAACATTCCATTTGTCCTAGACATTATCCCATCCAAATTTCACCAGAACCTTTCCTTTCATCCTAATCCTTCAGCTCAATCCCTATTATGGATCCCTACAATCCTCCCAGGAGGTTGAAACGGAGTATCACTGATACTGTAAAGTATGCAAATATTTGTATTTGAGGAATTTTAGAAGTCCCAGGCTGTGGAGGGGGTACCGGCAGACGCGAAACCTCAGCCAATCAAATTACAGTTTTCAAAAATAAAATTATCTAGTAAGCACTGTCCCTTAATATCACACCTCAATTTCTTTAGTATCTTGTACAGTTCGATTCCCGAAGTGTTCCTTATCTGCGTGTTATATTTTAGTTAGTAAAAAGTGTTCAACTGTTCTGGTGTCATTTTTCATAGTGATAGTGTTCAATTTTAATATTTAATTAATGAATAAATCAGTGAGCCTTGATTTTTTAAATACACAATAATTTAGATACATTATTAAATATACAATAATGTTAAAATAGAGAAATTTTTTTTCAAGAACCAGGACAGCCGTTGCTGTGATTTCTACATTAGTGAGACTTAGGGTAGCCAGCCATATATAATTCATAAATTATAATTGATTGATGAATGCCCATAACCTTATTTATGCCTAATATTATTCATACATTTATTTATAATTTTTATTTTTAAATTATTACTGAATGCAACCTTTTCAATTGATAAAAGTTTTATTTTAATAATAGTTTAATTTTTAAAAATGTGTTTATTTTTTGGTGTATGTCTTAGAAGTGTATAGCTTTGAAAGAATAGAATATTTATCAGGTTTATTTAAAAGGCAGACTGGTATGAAGACTGGATTTTTTTTCCGAGATCTGGATAAGCGGGCTGTTCAAGTTTTAAAAAAAAAATTATTAGTCGGTAGTCCCTTTTTGGGAGATGCAGTGTATTGTGGGTCCTGGCGTTATATTATTAATACTGGGCTACAAATCTTTTCTCATATATATCATAATCTAGAAATATTAAAAATAACTAACTCCCTAAATTATTATATAAAAATAGGAATCCAACTATATTCCACTAAACTTGCCGACCGGCGATATGTATTATAATTGATAATTAGAATTTTTCTAAAAAAATTAATTTACATATTATTTATGAATAATTTTATTTCATAATCTTATTTCATATTTAATATGATTAGTCTTAATCGCCAATAATATGATAAATCTACCTTATTATTATTTTTAAGTTAGTGACGTTAAATATTTAATTCATTTTCTTTTATATTAATCATCTTTATTTTATAATAAAGTTCTATAAGAAATTAAAAATGTATAAAAATCATTATTTACATAACTCACCTTTATAATATAAGATAAAATAATAAATCTGAATAGCAACCCATAGTAGGAGCAGATTCTAGTAGTTAGTTTGGCACTAAGCTGTAAGAAAGTTGTTTTGATTATGGAATTTTTCTTGCTTCTGATTGGCTGAGAGTTACTGTCCTAAAACTGACCGTTAGGAAGAAAATATTGAAGCTTGTAAGATTTTCTACTACTTCCCAACTCTCTTTATATCAAAATTATTTTGTTATTATAAAAACTTTGGTTTATTAATTACTATTGCTAACTGAAGAATGTAACGAAATCTGATGGAAATTTTCATATTCATTTTAATATAAAAGAAATCGTTTACAATTTAAAGCTCTAATATCTGGTGACGTAATAATCATCATAATTAAAAAAAAATCAAGGTTTAATTTTGTACAACCATTCTATTGTTTTACATTGACTATACTACAGAAGAGTAAGAGATAAACATTTTAAGAGAAAATAGCTTTAATTAAGGAAATAAAAAATAAATTGAATTCTTTTATCGTATAGTCATTCTGTAATTGTTATTAAATAAAAATTAAAAATTTTTACAAATATATATTCACATAAAAACCGAACTAAAAGAGTATAATTGAAAAGATACCATAATAAGACCCTAGGCGGATCCAGCCGATTGCAAAGGGGGGGCTGCACCCCCACAGGTCTTCCCCAGGATCTCCCAATCAGCTTTTTTACCCTTATGTTCCTTTCCCACTACTAAAGTTATACTTGTTCTGCATATTATTTGTTCTTTAACTTGCTTCCTTACTTTAAGGAAAGTCAAATTTTATCTTTAAATGACGAAAAATTTTCCAAAGGGAGGGGCTGCAGCCCCCCCCCCCTGGATCCGCCTATGAATAAGACTGACATAATAAAAAGGGGAAGCCGGAAACCTTCAGCCATATTCATTTCAAAGTCTAAACATTGTGATAGGTAATTAGGTTTGAAGCCTGGACTAGCAAAGCGAATATTCGTTTAGCGAAGGAAGGAGTATTTTATTTTTGTTTTTTCCGTTTTAAATCAATCGTTTGATATTATACATACTGCATTAAATGTCAAGCTACAGGAATAAAATAAAATAAATAAACTGTTTTAATTTTTTTTGAGTTTTTGAGGAGAGGGGTAAGGTGTTATTATCACCCTATTTTTCTTTATATTTTTATAATAATTAATACTTTAAAAACTACTTGTGCATCGTAGTATAACATCTTCAACATATGTATGTACATACATATAACAAATGCGGTTACCTTTTTGCTACCTACCTGGTTACATTCGCATCTTACATAACAATTTAAGTGTTATCGCTTTTATCCCTAATAACAAACTATTTAATATTTGACGATGGAATTTTGTAATCTAACCAAGTGGGTACTCATTTATATGTATAAAAATATTGTGGACCAATCCATACGTGCATGATGGCGGAACAACCCCATTTTAAAAATTAGACGACTGTCCATTAGATTTGTAATTTTTTTCACAAAGTAAAAAAAAAAACAATTAAATAAAACAGTAAAATATTAAAATAAAATTATTGTAAAAAACATTATCTCTCAGGCTAAAACTCTGTTATTATTATTTCTAGAATCTTCTAAAAAATTATGCAAAAAAATTCAAGCACGTCCTGTAAAGTAAGGAGTCCCATGGGTAACTTCATGCTACACCACTGTATGAATTATTGTCCCTATTTCTAATAAAAAAAAAACTAACTAGTAATGACTCTAATAATTACTTTACAATAAAAAGAATTATATTTTCTATCAATCCTTTTTTACGATATATAGGCGAAAAACAGGATCGTTCAGTCTAAAACTCGATTATTATTTCTATAATTTACAAAGAAATATTTAAATAAACAAAATCAAACGAACCCCTGGAAAGTACGGAGTTCAGGGGTAAATGTTGTCAACTGCATTTTAGGTACACACCGCTGTCTGGATTACTGACTGGACCACTTTTCAATAAAAAAAATCTTAGTTAGATATTTCTATGAATTATTATTAGACTATCAATTGAATTCAATCTGTACCATTTAGTTAGCTTGCTTGTTAATGTTTTATAATAAAAGATATTCTACTTTTTTATATTTTATTGACTGTTTCGACTCATTTAAACAATCCGGAAGATATGGAAAAAGTATTTGGAATAGTTACTACCAGGAAAGTGTGTGTAAATGTCATGTCCCTTGACTTCAGTCAAAGCCAAACATACATACAAAGCCATTCATTCATGGCTGCTTCGAATAGCATTACGGAATTTTCACCTTTCAATGAAATAAAACATACTAAAAATATTTTATACTAATTTAATCATTATTGTGGGTAACCACCTTGTTTTTAATATAATTTAAAAAATATTTTGTTTTTTTATTTTATTTTCCACGAATGCCGGCACCAAGTGTGTGTTGTGTCAGTTTATAATTATAAACATCTTGGCGGATACCAATGGTGGCTCCGCTAAGATACGTAAGTACCTTTATTTTATCGTAGGATTTTCCATCTAATGGAAAAATAAATATGGAATAATCGCTTATTCAATATAGTTTTTGTGCAACGGCTGTAAGTAAAGATGTCGAATTTTTTTTTCTCGATATAAACGATCAAAATTATAGCTCTATTTTCTCATCATGTGAATACAAAAGGAATAATTAATTAATTAATAATTTGCTACACTACACGCAGGTTTTTTTTGTTGTCGTGGGGCCGAAATCATAGTGGATAATATTGCAGCTCGACAAGCTTCCAAGGGTTTCTGTGACTTAAGCAAGAGTGGGAAAAGACTTAAGGATGACTCAAATTATGTCAAAATGGGAGGGATTTGGATGAGTTAGCCCTTGGTAGGGACAAATCGATCCGATTATTGAAATCTCCTGAGGGTGAGAGAGGAAGAGGCTGAGGATGGCGGTGGAGGGGGGGGGGCGTATAGGGGAGTGGGGGTGGATGAGCGCCCAGTCGGCAGCCAGCCCGCCACTGCAATGCGGGACACATGGACCCACCTTCAGAATTAGGTACTCCATTCGAGCTTCTACGCTTAAAATTATTTCTTTTTTCTTTTTGTATTTTGTTTTCTCACTTTTATTTCACAAAACTTATAATGGGTTGTTTCATTAGTTTTACACTCTAGAAGATAAATATTTGTAAGGTTTTATTATTTTAAAACAAAATTATTAGCATAGAGTTGGATATTATTCGATTTAGACCAAACCATGAGCATGCCACTTTTATTTTTAATCGTCGGAATGTTACTAATAATCTATGCAAAATACAAACGTTTATGTAATAAATTAAAATTGATAAAAAATAAATATGTACCTGATTTTCACCTTGTGTTTCATACATGAAAAGGAAACTTGAAAAGCATTATACATGTATTTATTATACATTTTGAAAATAACAATATTTTAAAAAACAAATCTCTTTATTTTAAGTTAGCGATTGTTGAACAAGAGGTATTTCATATTACTCTCTTCAAACATAAAGAGTTTACATGAGAAAGAAAAATAGCATTCTATAAACCACGATAATAAAAAACCATAGATGTGTATAATTTTACTTATAGGTAGCGAAAGATATACCAAACAATTATTCCTGTTAAATTATTCAGATATATATATTTGTTTTTATATAGGACGAAGGAGTTTTATTGCAGTCTTTTTCTTAAGATTGGTTGTATTGATTCGATTAATTAACGAAATTATGAATCAATCTGTTTTTACAGTAAATAAGAAAATGGAAAAGATTTTGTGACATGAAAGCGAACACACGTAACTGTGTTATTACGAAAACAAATATATCGTATATGTGGGCTATACGTATTTTCAGCGTAAAAAGAATTATACTAGAAATCATCTCACTGTAGAACATCTATGTTTACCCTAGTTCACACCTCTTGAAAATCTGAATTTCGCTATGAAAAGCTCGAGTTTTTTTTTTATGATAGGCTTTACAGTAGTTTTCCTCGATTTATACATATATATATATATATATATATATATATATATATATATATAAACTTTTATATATATATATATATATATATATATATATATATATATATGAAGACCCTGGAAATATAAGATGTTTATTTTATATCTCAATGGTGACAATAAAGTTATAGTGTATCTCTACTAACGTTTTTTTTTTTTTTTTTTTTTTTTTCATTTTTCCATTAGTGTCTGTTTTTTTATTCAAAATGTCTTATGGATTTTAAATAGAAAGAGATAGAGAATTTCTGTTTTTACTATTCAAGTGCTCTCAAAATTTATATTAACTATTTTTATGACCCAATTTTTTAAAAACGTTAATTATATGACTAGTAAAATTAGGCCTTTACAGCTTTTTAGTCAAATTTTCATGAAATCGTAACTTTTTAACACATTATATCAACTTATTGTTTCTATTAGATGAAATAATGAAGAAATTTATGAGATTTAAAAAGATATAGGACGTTTTGCTAATTGTTTAAGGTTTCATAGAAAAACGGACAAAACTAACATAAAGCTAGAGAAAACTCTGGTTTCAAAAATAACTCTTTTTTCTCTTTCTGGTAATAATCTTAAAATTAAGTAGATATTTTAGAATAGTTTAGATTACATAATTAGGTTTAAGAAACAGCTTAGAGTAGTCTCATTGATGAAGACCTTTATGGTGTCAATTCATCATATTGTTGACGTTTCGCTTATATTTAAGCATTATATAAAACTAAAAGAAGAAGCTACGATTTAGGTATCCGAAATATATTATATTTTAAAAAACTTTTTACATTTTTTAAATATTTTTTTAAATGTCTGATATTAAATTTTAAAATGGAAATTCAATTTTGATATTGCTTGTTATTACCAACAATAACACTCGAAAACATGTGTTTCTTTGTAACATCCAAAACTAATGGATTTGAGGACAAACAAATTTAATAAAAAATAATGTGTTAAAATTTTATGATACCCTGGAAACTTGACTAAAGTATTTTTTTTTTTTAATTTTATAAATTTCAATATTATTTGGCGCTTAACGTAATCTCTTTGATAAACTAGATAGACTTAATGGAAATTTAATGCTATTTTGAATGGTAACAATAGAAATTTTCTACATCTCTTTATTTAATCCCGATAAGATATTTATCATAAAATAAAATATATTTGAAAAATCAGAATAAAAAAGAAAGGAAAGACTATTAAATGAAAGGAGACGCAGGTAGACTATCAGTTTTTTGGGGATATTTTTTACCATTGCTGGAATTTTATTGCCTCCACTTATTTGCCAAACCCTGAAAATATAAATAAAATTTGATCTATGAAAAAATTAATAGGCTTCCTATTATTGAAAAGTTTTAAGAAAGTTTTTTCAAATAATTTTTAGAAAATTTAACATATAAAAAATTGTATACACTTTATGTTTATCTAAATCTGCAAGAAAATAAATCGGTGAATAACTATAGAGGAGTGGGTCATAGATAATGATGTTATTAAGTCTAGTAACATGAATAAAAAGTATTGAAATCATCCTTCTACACTTGATTGTAAAAGATAGATAGATTGATAGATAGATAGAAAAAAAAAAGAAAATATGAAATTATATTTCAATAAGATAATTTTATATATATGTATAGGATAGGATAGGGGTTTTAGTGCGATAAATATCGCGATTATTACGCCCTATATATGTATATATAATGTTATAATTTATTAAAAAAAAAAAGTTTAAACGTTTATCCATGTACAGTAAACTCCCGATTATCCGTCCAGTTTGGTGGCATAACCGCCGCGGATAAACCAATTTCACGGGTAATTCGAAATTTTATCAAGTATCCCTGAAAGAACATAAAAGTTATCGATTACAGTTAAAATTTGAAAACATTGAAAATTGTTAAAAAAAAAAAAAAAAAAAAAAAAAACTTCATTCTGCAGCGCAGGACGTATAGATAATAGATTCTACTTACAATTAGTGAAAAATATAATATCTATTATTTATATATATATATATATATATATATATATATATATATATATATATATATATACTAGGTGTCCCAGACATAGTGTAAAAAAAAATTGGGTAATACTGGATGTTAAACGGGGTAGAATGGCGCAGAAACGAGTTCCCTATCTCAATCTGTTGAGGAGATAGAATTTTTTTTTTGTTTTTATTTTTAAAATCTTACTTTTTTCTAAAAACTGATAGTTTTCTCTACTTTGGTTTAGCGTAGAAACAAAAACGATAATATTTTCTTAATCAGCATTAAATTTTCTAAAAGATGAGATGGGTTTGGTTATTTTAAATTTACTTTCAGTGGGACTTATAACGCGCTAAACACAAAACAATTATTAAAACATAAATTTTTAATAGTTTTTGAAAATTCCTCACTCCCCACTGGAGCAACCTAGAAGCTGTCAAATTTCCTAAAAACTGTGGACTTTAGTTAGCTTTTTAGTGGTGTAACCCATGATACAATTGCACTTCACCTTTTGAGTCTAAAAGAAGCTTTTCTGATGAAAACACGCTAGAGAATGTCACTGCTAGGGCAATGAGGAAGCGCGCTAGAGCCTGCATACAGAACAATGTATGAATTCTAAATAATATAAAAAGGTTTATTTTTTTGGATATAAAGATTTGGCTCCGCCGGGAGTCGAACCCGGGTCTCCTGGGTTACATGCGAGGATGCTAACCACTACACCACAGAGCTCGGCTCAAGGCAGAGCAAATCCTTCCTCTTCACTGATACCTATTCCCCCCAGTGAAGAGGAAGGATTTGCTCTGCCTTGAGCCGAACTCTGTGGTGTAGTGGTTAGCATCCTCGCATGTAACCCAGGAGACCCGGGTTCGACTCCCGGCGGAGCCAAATCTTTTCTCTTCAAAAAATAAATTATTTAAAAATAATTTAAAATGGTGGTCAGCCACAAATTAAGATTAGATTAATTAAAATAATATAAAAAGGGTAATAATAATCTAAAATAAAAAAAAATAAAAAAATCTACATAAAAACGTTGAATATAAGCTAGCATCCAAAGTAATGGAGGAAATTTTGATCACGCACTGCAATAATCCATTTTAATATGGTTCTACAGTAATAATATTATTTTCTATCTTCAAATTTTTTTATGTAGGATTTTTCAAATTTTAGTAGAAGAGAAGAAAAAAGTTTAATTCATTTTAAAGAAAGTATTTTTAAAAATTTAAACTAAGGAGTATTTTTTTTTTTAATTTTAGATTATTATTACCTTTTTTATATTATTTAGAATTCATACATTGTTCTTTCTAGTCTTAAAAAAGTAAAACTAACTGTAACTCATGCGAATTTCGGTATCCATTACTTTGGATGCGGGCTCTAGCGCGCTTCCTCATTGCCCTAGCAGTGACATTCTCTAGCGTGTTTTTCATCAGAAAAACTTCTTTTAGACTCAAAAGATTGTATCATGGGTTACACCACTAAAAAGCTAACTAAATTCCACAGTTTTTAGGAAATGTGACAGCTTCTAGGGTGCTCCAGTGGGGAGTGAGGAATTTTCAAAAACTATTAACAATTTAAGTTTTAATAAATGTTTTGTGTTTAGCGCGTTATAAGTCCCACTGAAAGTAAATTTAAAATAACCAGACCCATCTCATCTTTTAGAAAATTTAATGCTTATTAAGAAAATATCATCGTTTTTGTTTCTAAAAGCAAGATTTTAAAAATAAAAACAAAAAAAATTTTATCTCCTCAACAGATTAAGATAGGAAACTCGTTTCTGTGCCATTCTACCCCGTTTAACATCCAGTATTACCCAATTTTTTTTTTACACTAGGTCTGGGAGACCCAGTATATATATATATATATATATATATATATATATATATATATATATATATATGTGTGTGTGTGTGTGTGTGTGTAATGTTATAATTTATTAAAAAAAAAAAGTTTAAACGTTTGTCCATGTAAATACAAAGGGAAAAGAAAAAGAAGCAATACTGGAGTCATAGTAAAAATAACATTGAAGAAAATTTAAAAAGAAATAAAAATCTTATTTTTATCCCAAAGGGATGTCCATGCTCTTTTATTAATCTCTTTTCTTTACCTACTACTACTTTCTTTTAGTTTTAGAATTAATATTTAATGTTTCTATTTTTACCACTAAAAATAATTTACTTTTCAAGGGACGAACATATACAATTTCGATTGATCATTATCACGTGAAGTTATTGTATTACAATTGGAATAGAATACGTCAAAGTGATTTTAAAATCATTAAAGTAATCATGATTTGTAACTTTTTTCATTTTTCTGTTAGAATAAAACTAAAAAGAGTCGAGCACTGATGATGATTCCTTAACTGGTCAGCAGTGCTATTTTTTTGACTTTCGTTATTTCATTTCACTATTACTAATATATTTCATAAACAGTGACATGCACGTTTACAAAATTAGCAAAGTCATGGACTGTATCGTGCAGAGACTGTTTTAAAAAATCGTAAATGAGAAATTTTGTTAATATGAGTGTGTTTATTTAGATTTGAAAAAAACATTGGAAATAGTGTCATTTTTCAAGACTAAAGACAAAATATTTTTGATAACCGATCAACACTTAAATATAATTAAACCGGAATGGCTCACTAAATATTGTTTTTGTATTTTTTTTAAATATGTAAGGTTTTTCAAGGCCTTTAAATAAAAATCAGCTCAATGCAGTTTATAAAATTTTAAAGGCGTTCATATGAAAATAAGTTGAAATTTCTGTTATTCATTCTTTCTTCTTATTTCGTTGCTCTTCTACCGATTGGTGAAGATCATCAGTTATTCATATTTTCTTCATTAACGTATTTATGAAAACATTGTGTTAAAACTGGATTTTGCGTGTTTCGATGTATCATGAATCTATTTACCTACTTATTATAAAATCGAAGATTAAATCAATAGTTTTCTAAAAATTTTTACAAATATTTTTTAGTACTACTAAGTAATATTTGTTTCCTACTACTACTTATGTTTCCCACAATTTCATTCCATGGAACTATTAAGAAAGAAATCAACCAATAAAAAAAAAATTTAGACTTGAAGTCTTTCTTAAATTAAAACTTGGTTTTTATATTACTTTTAAGTCAAAAAATACATGTTATATTTCTTAATACTTTTGGATTTTGAATTGTACATTTTTAACACTATAAAAAATAAATACTGTCGATTTTCACTTTACTATTTGATCACTACACATAACTCAAAAGCCATTTATCTTATATTTCTAAATTTAACTTATCTCTTTTCTATATAATGATATATTACTAAAATCTACTGAATTAGTTTTATTACTTTAAATCAATCAAAAAGACAAACAAGGTAATGCATTAAATGGGAAAGGGAGCATTTACTCTGTGTGGCAGTGCCCCACTATTTTTTTTATATTTCTAGAAAAAGTTCTTTTTACTTTTTAATGCTGTGAAATTATGTTACTTATTTCGAAATATTTTAGTCAAAATATTGAAATATTATTTTGGATTGGCGAGTGATGAGTGAAAAGGCGGCAAAATCAAGCTTGCACAAAGGTGTTTGATCGATGGTCTAATGTCTGAAATTTGCAGATTAAATATGTATATGTTCCTCCCTGGGTGGTTATTAAGAACACTGATATTACAAAATGGTTACAAGATTTTAAATATACTTCTTTTTATTCATTTTAATGGGGGGAGGGGGTTTACGATAGAAGATCATATAAATATGCAGGTATGCTTATTTGTCATTATCAATACGTTTAAATATATATAATTATAATTTAAATATTTAGTTTAATTTAAATCAATAAAAAATATTTAAAATAATAACATTGATGACCTTCATATTTAAATTTTTTTGTTTATATACTATCTTTTATGTCATATTATATATTATAGTATCATGTAATCGTTGATTACTTCTTTTATTGTTATCAATAGATAGAATATTCTCTGGTTCGCCCATTATAATTGAATCCAGCACTTTGAATATTCAACATCAATATTATACTTCAAAAGCTCCACTTTAAAACCCAACAAAAGATTGATAGCATTCAACCTCAAAATCTAGCTTGTTTACAAAATGGCCGGCCAAAACGAATGCAGTAAACTGCCTCAATTCATAAAACATTTATACTCAGCATTAAAATTAATTATTCAAATTACGTGAAATTATACAATAATATATTTGTGTTACATTTTCAATAAGAAAAAGTCATTAAAATAATGATTTTATATTTTGGATCAGCTTTATCTTCTTCATGGGTAAGAGATAGAGGGCAGTATCATATAACTTTCTAGATTATCCGGGTACTCGTTTTTGAGTTTTAGCGGTACGCATAGTGTATATTTCGTTTTACAATGTATATATTGATTAAAAATTTTACGAAAAATGTCTTTCAAAGAACGGGATTCCCTTTTGGCTTAACACTTTTATGATGTTTTTAAAAAGGGCTTAAAAACTATTAAAAAATTGTATGTCCTTTTTTCGATACATCATTTAGTTATTTGGATACAAATATTTTAATGATAACTATAATGTAATTATTTTTTCAAAATATTCTGCCCCAATAACATTTCTATTTATTCAAGTGACTGTTTTTAATTAGGACTAGTACTTACTGTAAATAAAACAAAAGTACAGTTGTTATTAAAACTTGTGTAATAGATATTTTTTATTATATTTTTCTTTTCTAGTTTTATTTTACGCGCCAGCAAATGGTTCCAAAAGCAAGAATAGGTAGGCGTTAGTTATTTGGTCTGTTTAATCTTTAATTCGATTCCACATATTTTTTTAATTGAATACGGAAATTTAATGGTCAATATGTAAGTTGGCGAGAATTAAAATTTACGGTTCATTTCGCTGCTATAACTTTTTGTTTTTATTAATGACGATTTTTTTTTTCTTTTACAAAGTTTTTTATTATTAAAGTGCGTTTATTTCTTAAAATCATTCATACTTTAAATTTTTGCGCCTAGTCTTGGTCACTGACCATCAGAGATGAGTACTGGGTCATATAACATTAAAAAAATTACAATGTCAAAAAGTTTGGCAAACATTATTTAAGTATCTAAATATGATAGGTAGGTAGACATTACTCTGAAAAGCGATATATAAATACACATAAAAATATAAATACTAATGACATTATGTATATAAATATAAATACAATGTGCAATATAATAAATATGAACATAATTAATAATATTATAAGTTTTATCAAATAAATAATTATTCCTTCACATCGGATAAATAATCAAGAAATCCAACAACTTATGTTATTTTAATTTATACCTATAATTCCATACCTCTCTTGCAAATCCCACTATAACTTTCAAATTTTTCCCATTCAAATATTGATTTAATTCCTCCATATTCAAAGTTCCCTTCCCGAACCATTTATTCCTGATATCAATAAGAGTTGGACGTGTCGCAATAAAATGAATTAAAGCTTCTGCTTTTCCAGTATTACATATATAACATGTTGTAAAAGATTTTCCCGAATGCCTACTGTAATTTAGATATAATGATTCACCCCTTATTTTCAATATACATTGAATTTCATGCCTCTTGTATGAGTGTGCATTTCCGTGAAGCTCATATTGTAGGTATTTATAAATCACGCTACTAATTAGAACCTAATGCCGAAGCAATATGTTTATTTTTAATATCATCCTTTATTTTTTTAACCACTATTTTAAATATATTAGGCCATTCAGATACATTATTTAAGCTAATTAAGGGCGCGTTGTGTATTTTTGTCAACTCGGTTTCATCTTTGTACCATCCTAGGTTTTTCTTAATACATTCTAATGCCAGGTAATGTGTCAGTCTATTGGGTGAATTTATTACTTGTATGATGTATTTGAAATGTAGTTTGAGGGAATGTAAATATATTGGTTTTAATTCGATTCTATGTACAAAAGATAATTAGGTGTGTTGAGAGGTAGGTTGTGCATTTTTTTCAAAAAGAATGGCAAATGTTTTTCTACCTTATTGTGCATTTTCCCACCCCAGACCCAGAGCCCAATAACAAAGCAATGCTTTTGACACATTATTGAATAACCGGATTTTGGCTGTACTTATATGAAATATTATTATTTTTAATAAATTTGTGCCAAAATTAGTTTAGACCGTTTTTTGCTTTCTGTAGTCTTTCTGTGAAATGTTCTTCGTAAGTAGAACCGGAGGAAAGTAAAATTCCAAGATACTTATATTTATTAGTAACTTTAATAGAAGACTGTGCAAAGTGCCATTTCTCATTTTTCGCGCATCTTCCGCCTTTTCGAAAAACCATTATTTGGGATTTCATCAAGTTCACTTCAAGGTTCCATTTAATTAAATATTTTTTTGTTTGATTAATCATTAACTGCAATGTTACCGGGTCTGAGGCTAATAAAACTATATCATCAGCGAACGCGAGTACTTTTATTTTGGTATCCACGATTTGCATACCACCATCTAGGTATTCCTCTAAATCATTTAAAAATATCGAAAAAATCAAAGACGATAGAAGGCCTTCCTCCTTCAATCCCATATTTATTTCAAACATTTCTGAGAGACCTCTGCCCCAAACGTAGCCTTCCGTATTTGATGTAAGCCTCTTATAGTTTTTATAAATTTCGTTGACACACCTATTTGTGTTAATTTATATATCTGTCTATGTTGTCAAACGCTGCCAATAGGTCGACAAAGAAAGCGTAGACTTTACGTTTTTTTTGGATAGTTTTATATTAATTAAGTTACGGATTATGAACAAATTATCGACCGTTGAGTACCCTTTCCTAAATCCGGTTTGGAATTCCTTCAGTATACTTTTTTCCTCTGCCCATCCTGTTAATCTGTTTAGTAGTAAACCGTTGAATATTTTAGAAATAGTATTTTCAAATGATATTCATCTGTAGTTGTCTTCTAATGACCTTTCACCTTTCTCATATAGAGAAAGTATAATCGACTGGTTGTTATTTAGAGGTATGATACCCGATGAATAAATATGATTATAGTGTGTAATAAAATTTCCTGAAATTTTTTTGGGGCATTTTAAAAAAAATTCTTAAGGAATACGATATACGATCCATGCCAGGCGCTTTATTGTCCTTTGCTTTGGTAAGAATTAAATTTAATTCCTCCATAGTGAAGTGCTTCTTTGCTTGTCTTGAAAGCAATAATAATCTATAAATGTTTATTTATACGATTGAATTCTAGCTTTAGTGCATTCCTTGGTAAACCATTTTTGATTGTGTTTTACATTTTGATTAAAATTAGGTTTATTAGCAGATGTAGTTAAAATGTTTAGTAATGCTTCACTGTTTAAAATATCGATATTATTTTTAATAATTTCTACTTTATTTTGAACTTTACATTGATAAATCTTTTTATCTTGAGCTTTCCAGTTTAATTTAGGTAATAAAAATATAAAATTATTTGTATCTACTATTTTTCCTAGATAATACGTTAACACAATAGGCTTATGTAAGGAATATATCTCAGTTTCCACCTGGAATGATGTCACCCGTTTCAGTAATTCGCTAGATACACAACCTAAATCAATGACAGAGCATGCATCTTTCCTTATATAGGTGAATTCGCCTTTGTGATCATTTTTTGTTTTTCCATTCAGTAGAATCAAATCAAAGGAATCAAAAAGGTCTAATAATTTTTTACCATTAGAATTCACTTCGAGATCTTTCGATTGCCTGGCTCCCCTTACATTAGAATTTATTAAATTCATTTCGTCTGATAAAACCTGCAATTGAGCTACTCTACCGTTTAAATCACCGATTAAGACAAATAAATAGTCAGAGTGTTCGTTAAATACCCAAAACAGTTTATTAAAGTCTGGTTCCCAGTTAGTGAAGTTTAGATATGCCGGTATTACATAAACAGGTTTAACCTTTATTGCAATATTTACGATCCAACATTCCGATAATAAACAAAATGAGCAAACATTTTTTGTGTTTAAGTTCTTTCTTACACCATAAAATGAACATCCACTGTGTCTACCTAGTTTTTATTACGTATTGCTGGTATCCCAAAAGAAACTCACCATCCTTATTCTCCTCGACTTCAGCAAAGCCTTTGACTCAGTGGACCAAAACATCCTTTTAAACAAACTCAAAAACTTCCACATGTCTTATAATGCCCTCCTATGGTTCCAATCTTTCCTCACCAGTCGCTCCCAATTTGTGGCAGTCCCTGACAAACCCCCGTCAAAGCCTCTGCCATTGTCTAAAGGTGTACCTCAGGGTTCTTCTTTATCCCCCACCCTTTTTTCTATTTATATTAATGACCTCCCATCCTCCATCCACCACTGTCAATACCATATGTATGCCGATGACGTCCAGATTTACCTCTCCTTTGACCCCGCTGATTCCCCAGGTGCCATCCAAAAACTCCAGGAAGATATCGACGGAATTTGCGCTTGGGCAAACCTCAACAACCTCACCTTAAACGCCGAGAAGACGAAAGCCATCTTGATTGGATCTCCCTCTCTCCTCAAATCAACCCCTCTTGCTCCAAACCTAGTGCTGAACAACACCTCTATCTCATTCCACAATTCCGTTAAAAACCTAGGCGTTACCTTTGATCAATCCCTCTCATGGAAACCCCACATCTCACAAATTTCCCGTCGTACTGTCTCTACCCTAAAACAGTTCAGCCGTCTACAATATCTTCTTCCATTCAAAACCCGCCAACTCCTAGTCTCTTCTCTCATCTTTCCCCACTTTGACTACGGCTGTATGGTGTACGGCGGACTGTCCGGGGAACTCGAAGCCAAACTTAAACGCCTAATGAATTGCACAATACGTTCTGTCTTTGGGATCCCAAGAGATACGCATATAACCCAGTACTACGCCGAGTTAAAGTGGCTCTACCCCTCCTACCGTCGTCGGTACATACTGGCTTCCTTCTTATACCAGGCCATCAGAGCTCAACAACCCTCCTACATCTTACAGAATCTGCAATTCAAATCTTCCATTCAATCCCGCCCAACCAGGTCCCGTACCTCCGATCTCTATCCTCCTCCTCATCGAACTGAAACTTATGAAAAATCCTTCATAATGCAAGCCGTATCCCTCTGGAACTCTATCCCCTCTAATATCCGACACGCTTCATCTGCATCCACTTTCAAATCCCTCCTCTTCGATTTCCTATTCAACTCCCAAACCAACTACTGATCACTGAAGGGACATAATAGAGCTTTGGAAGCAACTCTTTTTAGCATGATTTCTATTAGAAAATATCTTATCGATATTCCGTTGTCTAAATGTATCGGTATTCTCTCTTTCTTCCTCTTGTTTTTATTTCACTTATTATACTTATTAAAGGGACATAAGTCCCAGGATAATAAAATTATTTTTCATTTCATTTCATTTCATTTCATCCATTTTAATACATAATTGTAAAGTATGTCTCATATTTGCTGGTATCTTTTAACTCAACAAATGTTCAAAAAAGAAAAATATGTCATACCGTCTAGTGAATTTAAGAAAATTTGAATCCTTAATTTTGTAATTTAATCCCTCTACAATGCAGCTTAAAATTGTAATGTCGTTGATTTGAGTGTAGATACAATCTTTTGTTGTATTTTTATTCATTTTGCTTTTTATCTTATTTTGATTACAATAAACTTAAGTTTGAAGTGGACATTGAATCACTTTCGGGACGAATGCGAAATTTACTCACCTGCTGCTGAATTTCTTCTATTCTTCTTTTTTTGTTTACTTGTTCACTGGTACTTCCAGTTTCCATAGATTTATCTGTTTTATCACTTCCTGCGATCTCCTCAGCTTCATTAAGATTATAATAATTACTTCTCAACTTAATATTTTTATTTCTATATACAATACTTGGGTCTATATTTTTTAATAACGTAAAGCATGGATAAATTCTCCGTCCTTCTTTGCGCTCTTCAAATGTGGCTTATGCGATAATTATTGCAGAACGCTTTTCAAAAATGGTTTTCTTCAAGATAGAGCTGTTTAGAGGAATAAGAATAGGCCTTGGTTCTTGTTTCCTGCCGATTCTATAGCAGTCATTAATACTTTTTTCCGGAATATGAATATCTACAGACGAGCATATCTCTTGAACTTTACTTCTTAAGTTTTCATTTTCTGAAGTTGGTACATTAAAGAGCAATTTTTTTTAGTATATTTACTTCTTTTGTAAGAATTTTGTTCTTTATTTCGAGTTGCCTACATTTATTTGATAGTTCTTCTTGTTGCATCAGTGCAGTTTGAAGCAATATTGAGATTTGGTCAAGATTATTTTTATACCTGAAGTTTCTGCATTATTTTTCTTTATTTCATTCATCAGCTCCTCATTTGTATGAACCATTTTGGTGGACAGTTTATAAAAATAGTTAATAAATAAATTTGAAGATATTTCTGAAAAAGATTTTGAATTATTAGGAAAATAATAAGTATAGTATATTTAAGTGCCTCACGTTTGGTGGGGTGAGTAGGCAAGGTGGAGATGATTCCCTTTAGATAACAGATATAGATAATGTCTATTTCAAGTATTCTTCTCAATGCATTTATCACTAATTACTTGCCTGAAATTTGTCCGATTGTCTTGTAATTTTAGTAACGTACACACTATAAACACACGAAGATGCACGTATGATTTTTTCATTAAAAATATCACTTTAACGTTTGTTTTTTTCCCATAAAATGTTCCATATCATTAAAAATCATTTTGAAAGCTTATTGAATATGAAAAGAAAACTATTAATTTTAATGCATATAATTTATTTTTCTTTATATTATAGCAGCTTAGCAGCTTTATTAGCTTATTATAGCAGTTATAGCAGCTAACATATCAGAATAAAAAGTAACCATTCGGAATGATATGAGAAACTTCGGTATTTTTCTGCATGTTCAGATTTCGTTTAAGTTGTTGCATACAATTTCTGCAGGCTGATTTTTTTTTTTTCTGATTTAAAGAATGCGCTAAAGAATAAAATTCCAATTTTTCCTTACATAGCTCTGCAATATTTATGTATTTGTCAAACATTGTATTTTTATCTCAACATCTCGAAATAATATTTTTTTTTTGTTTTAATATCTTTCTCATTTAATAATGCTGAACGCGAAAGTGTAGTAAACAAATGGGTAGGGATTTTATAAGCAAAATTATAGCTTTAGGTTAAACACAGAATGCCTTTAAAATTTCATCAAGATATGGGACAAGCAAAGGTCGCATGACTCATATTTTTAATGCTATAATTTGATTCATAAGGTTTTTCATGTATATGAGCGACTCCTCCGTATGAGTATTTGCCTTCATGACCCTTATTTGTCTAATGCATACAAGTTATTATCTGGTTATATGTTTATATGTTATGATAGCGCTTTAAAATAAAATATCACATGAAAACTTTCCTATTGGTTTCTTTATATTACAATATTTCTCTTAAATATCAAATTTGGAGTGGATTGTCTCAACTGCACACAACTTTTCCGAAATAGAATTCCTATATTTATTTCATATTGGGATTCTAAATTTAATTGAAAAACTGACTGAAGGTGCCCCACCAGCCGTGGAATATATCTTTAAAAGTATGACAGAAACAAATGTACGTTTACTCAGATAACATAACAATTTAAAATCAATTAAAATTTCAAAAACCATGACCATCTTACTGACATTACAGAAAAAATTTCGCTATTCTAAATTATAATGTTAAATGTACCTGGTTATTGAAAGGAAAAACGGAAAACTGTCTCAAGTTATTATTAGACCCTTGGAATATCTTTTTGAAAATATAAACAAAAAAACAAATGTGAACAAAACATTTTACTCAGATAACATGAACTATATTTACAATCAAATAAAATATTAAACCAACTTATTGACATAATCATAAACAATTGGTCTCACTAATCTAAACTATGAAAAGAAAAACATCAAGATACTGCATAGTCTAGGGATCGAAAGTAATGAAGGAGTGGGCTCATTCTCCAAGCTAGCTGCTCACAGTCAATTTATAATGTGTTTAATTAATTAACATACATTTATTCTGAAATATTATTGACTTTTTATATATATTTTTTGTTATGCACCTCTTTAACAACACATTTAAGCAATGCATCGTGAATATTTACTTATAACATTATAACCTCCATTAAACGGAACGGTTGGGGATTGGGCCATTCTTCCATTGAACCGAGGTTTCCGTTAAAAGGAGGTTTATTAAAAAAAGTAAGAAAAAAAACATGCGTTAGAGCTATTTATTTGAAAGGAATGCGTACATACAATATATATTAAACTAAAATAATTTGAAAAAAAAATGAATATAACATATAAAAAACCTGGAAATAATTTTAAAAAATAAAGGCTTTCTCAGATCGCCAGCCATATCCTGCACAACAAAGCAATAAGCCCAACGTGAAGCCCATCTTTCGCTTTCTTTATTCTTGTACACTATTCTCCATTCAGGACTAATGATTTTGTGGAAAAGCTTTTAAAAAGAGGTCAGTTTCTTCTCCATTTTAAACATTCATAGTTTTCAAAGTGTGAAGCAAGTTTTTTTATACAGTCAGCGACGAGTTCTTCGTCAACATCTTTCCCTTTACACTAATCTGTTTCCAAACATATTGTGACGCTTTTAAATTTATTTAACCAACAATCTGAGGTTTAAATTAAGTTTCATTTAATGTTTTACGTAATTTTGCAAGATTTAGTTTACAAAGTTGCATAAGATTGCGTTGTTTTTTCATCGCGCGCTAACAAACCATTTATACAGGAAGTTGTCAATTTTTTTCAAAATCAGGGGCATTTTGTCTTTTTGCTAAAGAAGAATTTTGCACTTACCCATTCTTCCAGTATTTTTCATTAATTCTTTAGCACACCACAAATTTGAGTTTTTCAGCATTTAAATTTCGATGCCAAGTCCTTAATGGGCAATTTCTTCCTTATCCCCCAATTCACCTTATCTGGAAGTTTCAGCAAATAAAAAATTTTAACTGAAGACACTTTAATACATGTACTTGGGGTTTCCAAAGAGTTACTGAATTTAAAGTGCTAAGAAAAATCTACTTACAATAAGATGCTAACGATTAAAGGGAGACCGTTATAACTACGTCCGTCTATAGAAAAAAAAAAAAAATTAAAGGTGCGTGTTTAGTTAGATTTCCTTCAAAAGTGACATGCCTCTGAGGCTTCAAAACCTTATCACGAGCAGATTCCATCGGCTTACAGCTTTCCGGACCTGGCGCAATTTATAAGGCTCTCAAGACTGCGATGGGCTGGGCATATCGCAAGAATGGACTGTGAATCAACATTTTATTTTTTAAATATGTTAGTAGAAGGAGGTAGTGCGGACGATCTCGACTACAACAGTCAGAAGCTGACGCTCTGAAGCTCCTCAAGAACACGAGCTTGACAGACCCTGGCGCAGGACAGAGATGAATGGAGGCGACGTCATGATTTAGCGAAGAACTGTATCGTGTTGTGCCCGTAATGACGATAATGACTTACAAAGTTTTAGAGGTTCATCCATTTTAGCGCTGAATTTCAAATTCAATAGATATAGATAACAAAAAATAAATATTAAGGGAAAGTGATTAATTCAAGCAGAAGCGCAAAAGCGTTTATTCTTTGGAAACCCTTAGTGATGGGTCAATGGGTTTTTTTTTACATAATAGAGCAATATAATATTACTAATTAGCTATATAGAGAGTAATATAGTATTTATTAATGCTTACAGGCAAATCGTACAAGCCCCGGTAGGTGCTGCTCTCTCGCGGGCTTTATTAGACTTAAGGTGCCCTTACACGTTGGGTTTTTTCACCGTTCCGAGCCATCGGTTTGCACTAGAGATGTTTTTCGACATCGATGTTTTTTAATTTATACGTTCTTTAAACATTAACATATTAGTGCCCAAACGTATTTAAATCGATGTTTGAGTGCAAAGCATGTTTATTTTTCATTATTAATATATAAAAACATCGATGTTTTCTACATAGTTGGTTTTACATAACCATTTATTAAATATTCAACTGTTAGGACTTAAACATCTTGATTATAGCTAAAACATTGATGTTAAAAACAACTTTTTATTGTTAAAACATATTTGTTTTTGCAGAAAACATCAATGATAAAACAACATTGATGTTTTAAAAAAAGTTGTTTTTTTAACCGACTTCGAACGAAAGAGGAGGTTACTCAATTCGATACGTATGTGCCTTTTTTAACCGACTTCGAAAGAGGAGGTTACTCAATTCGATACGTATGTGCCTTTTTTTTTTTTTTCTATGTATGTCCACCGATTACTCCGAGATGGGTGGACCGATTGGACCTAAACCTTTTGCATCTTGTAGAGTATCTTCCCAATGTGGTCCCATTAAAACTTTTTTTGGGTTCTTAATTTATTAAAACAGTTATTGTGAAAAAACATGAAAATAATTATTTAATTATCGCTCAAAATATTTACTTATTTGAAAAACATATGGCATATATATCATAAGGTATGGTCCAACAAACTATTAAAACACGTTGATAAATAACAAACTGATCATGTACAATCCCCGTTTTTTTTATTCTAAATTTGATTGGTTGATTCCAAGCAATGCTCAATAATGTTTTAATAGTCGATGAATCGGTTGGGAAAACAAACCAATCAAATTCAGAATCAAAAGAGTGGGGGAGAACATGTGAAGTGTGTTAGTTATTGACGTGGTTTAAGTGCTTGTTGGAACAAACCTTATACATAACCTTAAATAAATTTTCAACAATAGATTTTTACAAAGATATATAATATCAGTGGAATATCGCTGTCGTTTTCTGAAAAATGAAACACTTCTTTATGGTTCCGGCAAAGTTATTGTTGTTTCGACCCTGTTCCTGGAAAATTTTGCCAAGAAATAAAACTCAAGAACATTTTTTTGGGTTGTTTAAAAGATTTTGTTTATAGATTTTAGAAGATTAAAGCACATTAAACACCGATAACAGTAAACAATCCTAAATGAATGTCTAAACGACGGATGGACAGCATAATCATAAAACCACAAAATTCATAGAATTTAAAGAAAGGCCGAGCATTAATAACCCTTTTTAAAAGAGATTCGTAAAATCGTAGCTATTATTGTTTTAAATTGAATTTTGATTTCCGACTTCCACTCGTTATGCACATTAAAAAATAATTCAATGCTTCCTGGAAAAGCTCTTTTTCATTTGATTTAGAGGCCTTAACAAAAGATTCAGGCACCTCTGTCAGCTTCCGGATACACTCGATCTCTGTCGGATTTTAATATACTATGTAATCATAAAATCTTGTGCGGATTCTTCACTCTGGAGTGACACTTTTGTTATGTTATCCAGATTACTATTATCGGTTTTTAATTATGTTTCTGCAACTATTGCGGTGTTTAGATGAAAATTGCTGTAAGTGCCAAATTATTGATTTTGAGATAACAAATAACTATTAACTAAGCTTAAATTGGTTTGAAAATTAAGAAAAATATTTTCCAGTCATGGAATAAATATATTCCGCTAAAAATTTTAATATTATTTTCTTCCATCTCTAATTCCATCTATGATGGTGAATTGTCTATTTTTTTTTCTTTAAGTTACGATAACGTCCCTAGGGTGGCACTCGATAAGAGAGTCTAGAGACGAAAATCTTAAAGATAGTCATTTGTCAAGAATTGTTTCCATTTCGAGGCAGTCATATTCTCAGATACCGAAATAACAAACGTATATGTTGTTTATTACATTTACCAATAAAACTGGTCAAAAAACGGCCAAAATCCTAACTGTTCCTATACCTACAACATCTTGAAGTTGCCGGATTCATGTTACAGCCGAGCAAAACTGAACACCTCCCCTCGGAACACAGGTTTATTTATGTAATAAACAAGTACCGAAGACAATATTCCGCAAAGGAAAAAGTCATTGTCATTGTGGAAAAAAAGTTTTATGTATCTTCCCGATGGAACATTGGTCTTTACAAAAAATCAAAGTAGACAGGGTGTTGAAAGGTGTGTACTGCACCTAACGCAAACGATTTTCAATTTTCTGTGCATATTCATAAAATTGATAATGTGACTATTATAATATAAAGTTGATTAAAATTGATATAATTATAATACAAAGACCCGGGATAGACGAACGTGATATAGCGCTACCTGGGTGGGCTGACTTTTATTTCGCGAGGGACCCACGGAACAGATCTCGTCCATCCTACCATGGATAGAACAACCAACTAATGAATCAAACTCACTTGTAGTATCTAAAGAGGTGTACCAAAAAAAAAAAAAAAAAAAAAAAAAAAAATACTTCGAAAACCTGAAATCACTTCAAAATGTACTTAAAATCTGTATAAAAAAAAGCATACAGAATATGTTTTAGAAATCAACGCATTGCTTCCTTCCGCCTTATATTAGAAATTATCTTCCACCACTAAAAAGTATGAAATAAAAACATTTTATAAAAAAAATTAAACCGACTTCGAAAACTAGGAACCAGTAAAAATAAATGCACTGAAAAGTATGAAATAATTACCTTCTGATTTTTATGAATACGCAGCAAAATTGAAAATCGTTTGAAAAGCGGAATAATGCATTAAAATGGATAATTTTATTTTGATTAGTACGAATACATACTAACTGTTAATAAAAAATATTAAATTAAAATATTAAATACCATGTTCAATACTTAACAATCTTTTCGGAGGCGGCGCAAAACTTAAAATTAACACTAAAAATTAGGAAAATCTTAAAATTCTCTATAGATTTTCTATTTTGCGCCGCCTCCGAAAAGATTGTTAAGTATTGAACATGGTATTTAATATTTTAATTTAATAATTTTTATTAACTGTTAGTATGTATTCGTACTAATCAAATAAAATTATCCATTTTAATGC
Organism: Aelia acuminata; assembly: GCA_911387785.2. Classification (NCBI taxonomy): domain Eukaryota; kingdom Metazoa; phylum Arthropoda; class Insecta; order Hemiptera; family Pentatomidae; genus Aelia; species Aelia acuminata. The sequence continues at coordinate 61,060,521 of OU426980.1, read as the reverse complement.
ATTATTCCGCTTTTCATACGATTTTCAATTTTACTGCGTATTGATAAAAATCAGAAGGTAATTATTTCATACTTTTCAGTGCATTTATTTTTACTGGTTCCTAGTTTTCGAAGTCGGTTTAATTTTTTTTATAAAATGTTTTTTAACAAAAACAAAATGTTTAAACATCGATATTTTGGACAAAAAACATCAATATATATCCTCTTAATCTCATTGATGTTGAAATATGTTTTAACAATAAAAAGTTGTTTTTAACATTTTTGATAAATATAAATATGTTATAACATCGATGTTTTGGACAACATCAAATATATTTTAACATATTTGTTTTTGCAGTAAACATCGATGTTTTAAAAAAAGTGGTTTTTAACATCGAAGTTATAACAAAAAAAAATACGTTTTTACGTCGATGTTTTGGACAAATAACATCAATTTATATGCTCTTAACATCGATGTTAAAAACATCAAGCAACCACAATTATAAAACATCGATGTTTTAAAAATAAAAAGTGGTTTTAAACATCAATGTCAAAAACAAACATGTTTTGACATCGATGTATTGGATAACAAAAAAATTTCTTATAACATCGATGTTCGGGACAGAAACAAGTATATTTTTTAACATTGATGTTTTAACAATAACCAACTTCTTTTTAACATCGATGTTATATATATATAAAAAAAAATATACTCTTAAAATCGATGTTTTAACTATAGCAAGGTTGTTTGTAACATCTATGTTTTTGTCCAAAACATCAATGTTAATACATATTTGTTCCTACAGAAAACATCGATGTTTAAAAAAAAATTGTTTTAAACATTGATGTTTTTGACAAAATTTAATATCAATGTTTGATTTCGACAAAAACGAAAATGTTTTAACATCGATGTTTTTGACAAAAACATCAATTTATATGCTCTTAACATCGATCTTAAAAACATCGATTTCAAACATCAAAATTTTTTAACATAAACATAACAATAACATAGTTGTTTAACATCGATGGTTTTGTCCAAAACATCGATGTTAAATCATATTTGTTTTTGCAGAAAACATCGATGTTATATACAAAAACAAATATGCTCTTAACATCGATATTTTAAAAACAATTGTTTTAAACATCGATATTTTGGACAAAAAACATCAATATATATTCTCTTAATCTCATTGATGTTAAAACATGTTTTAACGATAAAAAGTTGTTTTCAACATCGACGTTTTTGACAAACATAAATATTTTTTAAAATCGATGTTTTGGGCAACACATATATATTTTAACATAGTTGTTTTTGCAGAAAACATCGATGTTTTAAAAAAAGTTGTTTTTACAATCGAAGTTATGACAAAAACAAATATGTTTTAACATCGACGTGTTTTGGACAAAAAAGATCAATATATATGCTTTTAACATCGATGTTTTAGACAACATCAAATATTTTTTAACATCGATGCTTTAACAATAAGCAAGTTCTTTTTAACATCGATGTTATATACAAAAACAAATCTGCTCTTAACATCGATGTGTTAACTATAACAAAGTTGTTTTTAACATCGATGGTTTTGTCCAAAACATCGATGTTAATTCATATTTGTTTTTGCAGAAAACATCGATGTTGTTTTAAAAAATTGTTTTCAACATTGATGTTTTTGACAAAAACGAAAATGTTTTAACATCGATATTTTGGAGAAAAAAAACATCAATATATATATGCTGTTAAATCGGTGTTAAAATCATTGATGTTTTAACAATAAAAAGTTGTTTTTAACATCGATGAGGAAACATATTTGTTTTTGCAGAAAACATCTATGTTTTGAACAAAAAACATCAATTTATATGCTCTTAACATTGATCTTAAAAACATCGATGTTTTAACAATAAAAAGTGGTTTTCAACATCAATGAAAAAAACGAAAATGATTTAATATCGATGTTTTGGACGAAAAACATCAATATTGTTAAACATGTCTTTAACATCGATGTTAAGAGCATATATATTGATGTTTTTTGTCTAAAACATCGATGTTAAAACATTTTCGTTTTTGTCAAAATCAAACATCGATATTAAAACATATTTGTTTTTATCAAAAACATCGATGTTAAAAACATATTTTTTTAAAACATCGATGTTTTCTGTAAAAACAAATATGTATTAACATTGATGCTTTGGACAAAAACATCGATGTTAAAAACAACTTTGTTATGGTTAAAAACATCGATGTTAAAAACAACTTGGATATCGTTAAAACATATTTTGTTTTGTCCAAAACATAGAAGTTAAAAACAACTTTTTATTGTGAAAACATCATTAATTTTAACATGGATGTTAACAGCATATATATTAATGTTTTTTGTCTAAAACATCGATGTTAAAACATTTTCGTTTTTGTCAAAAACAATTTTTTTAAAACATAGATGTTGTTTTAACCATCGATGTTGAAAATATCTTAGTTATAGCTAAAACATCGATGTTAAAAACAACTTTTTATTGTTAGAACATAGATTTTAAGAGCAATATATTGATGTTTTTTTTAAAAACATCGATGTTAAAAACAGCTTTTTTCTAAACATGTATGGATGGATGTTTTAAACATCGATGTTTTCTGCAAAAACTAATATGTTTCCGCATCGATGTTTAGGACAAAAACATGGATGTTAAAAACAACTTTTTTATAGTTAAAACATCGATGTTAAGAGCATATTTGTTTTTGTATATAACATCGACGTTAAAAGATATTTGTTTTTATCATTGATGTTAAAAACTACTTTGTTAAAACATCGATGTTAAGAGCATATATATTGATGTCTTTTGTCCAAAACATCGATGTTAAAACATATTTTTTTTGTCATAACATCGATGTTAAAAGCAACTTTTTTTAAAATATCGATGTTAAGAGCATATTTGTTTTTGTATTTAACATCGATGTTAAAAAGAACTTGCTTATTGTTAAAATATTGATGTTAAAACATATTTGTTTTTGTCATTGATGTTAAAAACTACTTTTTATTGTTCAAACATCCATGTTTAGAGCATATATATTGATGTTTTTTGTCCAAAACATCGATGTTAAAACATGTTTGTTTTTGTCATAACATTGATGTTAAACAACTTTTTTTAAAACATAGATGTCTTCTGCAAAAATAAATCTATTTTAACATGTTTTGGAGAAAGATATCGATGTTAAAAACAGCTTGATAGATATAACAAAAAGAAAAAAAAAAAGCTTAAAACATCGATGTTAACATCGGCCCAAAACATCGACGGTCGGAAAACATCGGCTACGTAACATCAATGTTTCAGAAACATCGACATCGATGTCGCATCCCTAGTTTGCACGAGGGAAAATGGAGGGGTAAAACCGTCGGTTTGGAACGGATGCAGATACGTCCTTACACGTTCGTTCCATTCCGTCCGTCCAACCCTTGATTGTAATAATTAAAAATATTTTAATTCAAATAAATGTTCCAATTATGAGTCATTTGTGGTTTTTAAATGCGTATTTTTCCTAATTATTTTACTAATTAAAAAAAATATATAAAACAATATAAAATCCCCTGATATTTGTCAATTGATCATATGCTTAGTAAAGCAATAATCATTATTTTAATTTTAGTTGATGTTATTATTGGTAATCATTTTGGACCTACTAACAACCTAAATAAAGTAACGTTGATATGTTTGCTGCATTAAAACTGAGGAATTTCTATTTGAATTCATAAAAAATAAATTTATTTGTATAAATATATATATAAATTAATAACAGCTTAATAGAGCAGAATTCAAGTTATACATATATGTTTTACATCGGAAACATTTTTTGCATAGATTTTATTTATTTTCCAATTGTAAACCGTATCCATAGGCGGAGTATGAAAACATTTGCAAGTCCCTGTACATTGATCCATCAGACAAAAATAGTTCAAAATAACTTTTATTAAATTTTAAAATTCTATGCGAAGAATGTTTGTTCATATGTTGAGGAAAAAATAATGCAATAATCAATAATAAAAGCAAAGATAATGGTACTTGTTTGCATTGCATGTAGCCGACGGAAATCTTATGTCTAAAATACATTCATTAAAGCTTTTAAAGTTATTTATTTATATTAGTGGCTCCGGTCGTGACTTCAATAGCCAGTTACTTGAGGTTCGGATTTATCGTATACTTTACGTGTCCGACCCCCCTCCTTTTTCCTTCCAGAAACTGGACCAAACGACCTACAGGTGAGTCGAGATTTAATATATTTGCATAGTAATTTTGAAAAATAACAGTCCATTTGATCGAACAAATAGACAAAATCCCCCTCCCCCACCAACCCGTCATGTGCCGTCAAAGGTGCCTTTTGGGGTGCATCAAATAATACATCCGCCACGGGTCCTGTGTCAGGTCCGCCACTGTCTGCAAAACTATAATTTTAATGGTTATCCATTTATCCATTTTTAAATAAAATTTTATAATATGTTAATCAGAAGCTTTAAAATCCCATGAATTTTTGACTTCAATTTTTTGTATTAAAAAAATTTAGTTTTAAGATTATACATTAAAATAATCCTAAAAATGTAAATTGAAGTTTGTGAAGTAAAATTACTACGTGAATGTAAAAAGCAGTATTGAATTTGTAAAGTTACTATGGATGATTTTTTTTTTCGTATCTCCCAAATAGTTATGCTTAGCAATTAGTTACTGTTATTCCAAAAAATGAAAAATGGCGCTGATATTTATGAAACATATGATGATCTAATGTATACAAAAGCGGACAAAAGAAGCGATTGAGGAAGGATGCTGAAAGATTATATAATTAGGACGGAATGACGCAAGTGTTTTCAGGATAAACAGCAATACATTACATGCTGCTCTATAGTAATATTCCCACTAAAATTGCTGCACATCCATAGAGCAATCCATTTTTAGCCGAGATCTGCCCACAGATACCAACAAGTAACTGGATTGGTGAGGGAGGGAGTTTATTTCGGTGCACTGGGATTTTGTTTGGGAAAGTTGAAGAGGGGGGGGGGGGGTGTAGTGTAGGGGAGGAGAGAACCGGTGGAGTATATTCTCCTGCCTCAGGATCATCATAATCTCAAGTTCCCAGGTGATCCTTTTTTTTCTTTTCTTTTCCTATTTTGCCAATAAATAAAGATGTAAATATTTATTACTATTCGCTTCTTAAAAAACCAACTCCTCATACTCCTCATCCACTAAAGGAGGAAATTAATGACTCCTGTTATAAAATTTGAATTTTTACTTAAAGCTTAAACCTTAATTTTAAAACTCTTCTAAATAATATAGTTTAATATATATTCGACTTCACAAAAACACTTACAGAAAAGTATTAGAAGTAGTCCTACGGATTTCAAAAGACATTGAAGAAGAGAAAAAACGCTCTCGTTTAAATTATTTTTCTTTAAGAAAAAACATATTAAAAGTTGAGGCTGATATGCTAAGATGTAAAAATATTGACGCATAAGAGTGACTAATTTATAATAATAATGGATTTAAGACAATGATTTCTCCTACTATCATTGTCTTAATTCAGTTGCCTAATGAAAGGATTAGAATTACCGATGATGGTGATGTGAATCGTCATCTGTGAGCAAGCACTACTTCACCTCTTCTGTTAAAAATTTTGTTGGCTTCAGGGCTCCGAAGCCGAAAAAAAGTTTTTGAATGAATAGACAAAAAGTCTATAATAGTCTTTTTTCCCAAATAGGAACCTTAATGTATTTATTAACGTTTAATCGTGAGCTAATTTTCCAAAAATATTACTAACTTTTCATTATCCTTTTTATCTTTTTGAAGTATATAAAATATGTTGTTTCATCCCTTAACATTATTTTTTTAACCTTTGTTTCGCTGATATCAGTGAATTAAAACTTAACAGTATCCAACAAAGTTTCGTTTAGAAACTTACTGCTATATTTCGACACTAAGGCTTGAAGGTTTATTCTATTTCCGGGATTGCGCAGGTAAAAAAATAAATTCACTAGCATTAAAAAATAAAGTTGAATACTTCAGACCTTCGCTATAAATCTTGTTACCAATAACTTACGTTTCAGATCATAAGGCTATACGATTAGACAGAGAACACTGGAGAAAAAAAAAATCGACATTATATGGTGAAATTCTTAGGGCGGATTCACACTATCGCTCCGCTCCCGCTCCACTCCCGGTCCGCTCAAATATTCTAAAGAGAAATAGACAGAGAATTCCACTATCGGCACTGCTCCGGTCTCGCTCCACTCCCGGTCCGCTCTCGCTCTACCCCATTCACACTAGCGCTCCGCTCCCGCTCCGCTCCAGGTCCGGTCTCACTGGCATACTATTCTACAGAGGAATAGAGAGAGGTTAATCACAATATTGGCACAGGTCCGGCCTCGCTCCGCTCCCGCTCCACTCTCGCTCCGCTCCCGCTCCACTCTCGCTCCACTCCCGCTCCACTCTCGCTCTACTCCCGCTCCACTCTCCTAAAGTCTTTTCATATTCACATTATATAATTTTACACCGTTCACGATTGAAGCCATTAATAATCGAAGCCGTCTGTATTTGGATTTTAATTAATAATTAACTTTCAGTTATTAAAGTATTTATTTATTCATCAATTTTACGGCCAAAAAAGTTCAAATTTAAAAAAAAAAAAAAAAATTATATATATATATACGAGTATATATATATAATTATAAATTAATTTAATTAATGGTGAAGAAATAATTTAAATTTTTTTTCCGAATGTATTAGAATACGCTTGAAATGATAAAAAAAAAAAATCACCAACAATACGCGCGGTTTTTCGACGTGAAAAATTCATGTTATGTTTGAGATATATTTTGCTATGAATTAATGTACTCGTAAAAAATGGTCACCGATTTATTTATTGACTACATACTCATTGCTATTATAAAATAACGTTTAATTTGAAACGAATAAAAATGCAGTATATTATGAAAAATGTCAGATCATTAACAAAAAAATATATTAAAGCAAAAAATAATTAAAATATTAATCAGGAAAAGAAGAGAACACAGTCGGTAAATTTGTAGCATTTGCCGATTTCAACTTGAAATTTTCAAGCGTATTCGAATACATTCCGAAAAAAATTTAAATTATTTCTTCACCATTAATTAAATTAATTTATAATTATTATTATTAATTATCATTGTGTTGCAATATATTCTTCTTATTATATTTTTTGATAATATTATCTTCTTCATCAAGAAAAGTACACTTACCAGCTATTTCTACAAACGAAAAATTGATTTTTTTTTTGGCCGTAAAATTGAAGAATAAATTAATACTTAAATAACTGAAAGTTAATCATTAATTAAAATCCGAATACAGACAACTTCGATTATTAATGGCTTTAATAGCTTAAACCTTTCAAAATTGAACGGTGTAAAATTATATAGTGTGAATATGGTAAGACATTAGGAGAGCGGACCGGGAGTGGAGCGGGAGCGGAGCGCTAGTGTGAATGGGGTAGAGCGAGAGTGGACCGGGAGCGGACCGGGAGCGGAGCGAGAGTGGAGCGGATAGTGTGAATAGGCCCTTAGAGCGTTTTTTTAAATCCTTATAATATTGAGATTAAAATAATTAGAATTTGCTAGTCAGATCCGTGATACCTGCTATGATTCGAAAACAATTCACCGCAAAGAAGATTGTATTCTCTTTTAAATAAAATAACATGAATTGCAAGTCACATGGATTCCCTAAAGTTAAAATTGGTTAATCGAAATTGAGATTAATAAATAGGTAATTTTTACTTATAGCAGAAAAATGAATTAAGCTCCTGCTACAAATCGTGCAACTCGAATAGGGCTAATCCAAATGAAAAATGCTACGTATAAAAGTTCTTTTATGGGCCGAATTCTGTGGAGAAAAACTAATTACTTTCCCTAATATGCACAAAAACTAATAGGAGGTATTCGTAGCGCTTAGTGACCTAAATGTTTGTACTTCTTTTTAAGGTTCCTTGCATATTACTCGCAAACATCGAATCAAAATATTTTTTCTTATTACCATGAAAGGATATTCTATTCCATAAAGAATGGCAATATTGAAGTATAAATTGATTAAGTAGTTTAGCTAAAATTAAACATAAAAATACGTTATTTTCACTATTTTGGTAGAAACACATGTTCCAAAGCTTGCAACTCGAAAAAATCTAAGTGTATTGTAGAACGATTCAGATAAAAGTTGTATAAAATAAAATTTTGCATAAAAAAAAATCACCGAAATGTTTTTAAATTTGTATAAGCTTTTTCCTTACAACAGGAAAATTGGAGAGCGTCGATTACCCGAGCTTCTTAATTTTATAATCTTACGCATAAGTTTCAAGTTATAAGGGAAAACCCCCAAGTATTTGGCGAGTTTAATGCCACAAAAACTATTTGTGGCATTTTGGTGGAAAACATAGTTTTCAGGCTGGCCCAGTGATATAAAAATAATCTCTACCAGACCTTTTGCAATTTAAGACGTTTTTCATTTCCTCTGTACAATAACAGTTTTAAAAAAATATTACTTTGAAAGAACTATTTATTAGGTAGGTAGGTACTTAACCAAATTAATTTTAAATATATTATAAACATATGAAGAAGGTGGATTATTTGTTGTTAAAAGTAATTTTATTTCACCAAAAAACTCATGCAAGGGATTGAGCGCTATGAATACATTTATCTTTTTAATTGTATATCTACACAGGAGTGAACTAATTAGGCGCTGTACAAGAGTATATTTTGTCTTTTCCGTATTTATTTCTAGCCCTACTTTTTTTACCGGCTTTCATCTATGTTTTTGTTTTTAGTTCTATAGTTTCTATTTCATCGCCAGCAAAACCAAATCATCGGCATAACCAAACACGGATATATTTCCACTTAGATTCGAATCCTTTTCGGTACGTATTATCTGCCTTATGACAAATTCTAGATTTAAATTAAATAAAACAGGAGATAGCGAATCCCCTTGTTTTAAACCAGAGCGAACATCAAATCTCTCAGACAAATAATTACCGACTCTAACTTTATCGAATGTTTCGGTCATGCAGATCCTAATAGGATTCACTAACTTCGTTGGTATTCCTAGTTCAGTCAGAATATTATACAGCTTATTGCAGTCTATAGAATCATAAGCATTTTAACGTCGGTATATAGCTGATGTACAATACGGTTATTTTCTATTTTTTGCTCTAATACTCGTATTTGACGGAGAGAGAATATTCATCTGAAACCACATCGATAGTTATTAGTATCTGTACGCGACTTCTTTTGAATCAAAATAAGTATAGACTCTTTCCATTCTTCGGGAATTTTCTCATTCTCCCAAATCCTTTTAATCAAAATATGTATATTAGAAATCCTAGCTTCCACGCATGCTTTGAATTGTTCGCTAGGAATATTTTCGGTCCCCGCTGCTTTATAAGATTTTTTAGCCTTCCAATAGTTATTTCGACTTCCCTTATACTCGGTTCTTCTAATGACGAAAGTTGTGATAGACGAATATTTTTTGTATTCAAAATACTATCGAAGTGTTCTTTGAACTACTGGATCGACTATTACATTATTATTTTTATCCCTAATGCCAATCGCAACTGGTCCTAAACGTTTACGTGATGTATGTATGCCTTTGTACATATCTCTAACATTATTTTCAATTCTAATATTTTCTATTTCTATTATTTTGTTTCTGAGATAGTGCCTTTCTTTGTTTTTAAGCAATTTAGTCGTTTCATTCCTTATGCCTTGGAAGTCGGCTCGATTATTTTAGCTAGGATTATTTAGAACTTTGAGTTTAGCGGCTTTTCTTTTCTCAAACGAGTTTAAATGAGTTTAAACAGTCTTCAACGAACCATTTTTTAATTTTATTATTTTCCCCTGACACAAATTACTGACCTCTTTAATATTATCCCTGATCCCTACCAATAAAGTATCGATATCTTCACCATCCTCTACAGATGGTGGTCTTTTTTACTTTAGGTACACCAGTTACTTTTCATGTTACTAGTAATTTATCGTACTGTTATTTAGTAACATATGTATATTTTAAAAGAAAAAAATTGAACTAAAAAGATTATATACAAAAACAACAATATGTATTTAAAATTTAAGTATTATCTACCAGAAATTGTAATAAAGAACCAGATTTCATTTTTGGACCAATAAGACTTAATTGATTTTAAAATTGCATCAAAAATGTCCTTTCTTTCATACCTCCTCCTCCACACGAATTCACACAAATAGGAGTCAAGATGGCTCCTCTTTGTACCACATTTAATTTTGTTTCTCTTTTTCAGGTTGGCCCACAGCGGCTCTATCCTTTGGGTATGTTCTCCTGTTTTTGGGTCTATTAAGTTTTCACTATGGTTAACCGTGTAATGGTTCTATAATCATCAATAAAGGTCATATGACTTGGTAACTGAAATCACTAATAACATGAAAAAGTAACTGGTGTACCTAAAGTAAAAAAGACCCACAGATGGTTGTAATACATCAAATCTTTTCTTGACTTAAATATTAAATTGTTTTCTAATTGTCAGAATTGTAAGTTTTTCCAGATTAAAATATTCGGTGCGAGAACCGGTTTCTTACCATTTTTAGATATAATGTTTTTCCCAACTATAGCGACAACTAGTTCGTGATCCGACCCCCATTCTGCCCCACGATTGCCACCTATGCTGTACCAAAACATGATCAATTTGATTTGTTGTACGCGAATCCGGTGATGTCCCAGTGTATTTATGAATATCTTTATGTTTAAACGTTGTACTTTTTATTATTAAGTTTTTCTTATAGCGAATTTAATCAATCAGATTCCGCTATCATTACTAATTTCGTGTAAACTTTCTTTACCAATAGTCGGATAGGGTAAACCATACAGTTATTGATACTCTGTACAGTTATTGACACCCCAACTTTAACTTAAGGAAATAAGTAAACAAGTCCTAATTTTATTTCAAGATACACATGAATCTAATGTTTGAAGGGTCCTCTAAACCATCTATGAAGTAAGACTTTAACAAACTAACCATAGGGAAGACTTCACAATTAAATCCACAGGGTGTCAATAACTAGTTTTAGCACTTTTAACAATACATATTGCCATATGGTAAAACTATTGAACTTTGGGTCCGAAAAAACCTCTTGAGTCTTATAAAGATAGATAAAGAGGAGCTATAGTTTCAATTTGATCCCTTCATAAAAAGTATTTTTTTTATTTTCACCCCAGAAATGTAGTCTTAAGGGTGTCAATAACCATACGGTTTACCCTAATATACTTCTTCCCAACCCACCTTTGCGTTAGCGTCTCCTAAAATTATCTTCATGCAGTTTCGTAAAACCACTCTAGTTGATCGTAAAATTCGGACATAACTTAGTCATCGTTGTCTTCGGTCGGAAAAGTATGTTAATTAATGCGATTTTAAACCACCGCCCCTGAAATACAGCCACTGATATCCTTTCCCCGAAAAATTTAATGTCCCTCAAAGCGGATAGTAAGCTATTTATAATCAGAAACCTAGTGCCCCATCCGTACCAAATAGCGTACTTGCCTTCTCTTAATGAACCCTCTCCTGATCTGCGGACCTCTTGCAGCGCCACGATATCCAAACTACCTATACCTCGTAACCTCACTCGCGATTCAAACCCACTTAGACGAAATTTGAACCCACTAGACTTATGACTTTCTACGTCCATAAAACTAAATCTCTTACTTTCAACTTGCGCCTTGGTTTCCCCAAAGCAGTTCCCACCCGGAGACCCGAACAAGGGACTAGTTTACCTCCGAATAGTGAGCGTTATACCTTGAATCCATGAGTATTTGTGGTGTTTTGGTGAATTAAGGATTTGTGAGTAGGGCGTTCAATCATCCGTCACACCCACCATCAAACATGGGGGGCCGCTCTCATTTTTTGGTCAGCGAGTCCACCGAACATAGCCGGGAGGAACTTCCCACATCCGCCAACTGTGAGATGCTTCTCATAAGCGGTAATGAGATCCGCACGAGGACGTAATATCAATACAATTGAAAAACTCTTTTTGTGTTCAGCAGTCATTCCTAAGATTTTTGCTTATTTTATATGAGGTAAGTAAAGGTTTAGATTATTTTACGCAAATTAAATGTCTTTCCCAGTACCATTAATTTGATTTTGTATCATACCCTTTGTAAGGGTATTTTGTGAAGTCATAGTTAAACATTTTCTAGAAAACTCTTAATAGTTTTTTTGCAAAGGGTAAATCCGGCCAGATAATATTCAAGAAAAAAAAATCGGTTTTAACTGAAAATATTAGTTTTTTTTTTTAATAACCTAAATGTCAACTGTCTCAATAATAAATCTCGGTTTTTCCCTTAAGTCGTTTCTTCTTAAACTTAAAAGGTAGTTATGCTTCCTCAGATGCTCCATTGAGACCTCATTAAAACTCAACTTATCAGAAGACTAGTTTTACGAGACTATAAATCTAGCACTAAAGGGGTAAATTATCTAATTGTGGATTTATAATTCTCAATCTGAATCGTAATTTATTTATTTTCCTCCATGTTCGCGCATAACTTAAATTCATTTTTTTTTATTTATTTAGAAGGTGAGAAAATAAATAAAACGAAATGTATGATTCACTAACCTGGATCTATTTCTATAAAGCCCACGTCATACCACAATACCCTCGATGTAGGAAAATTTACATTACCTTGATTAAAACTCGGAATAGAAAAAAAAAATTGTTAAAAATTTATTTAAATAATGAGTCTATGGCTGGGTGATTGATTTCATAACTCGATCTCTTGATAAAATATTTGAATTGATCGGAAATATTTTATGAGCATAGTTTTTGTTTATGAACTATCTAGAAGAAACTATGTTTTATATAGTGGAAAATCAAAAAGTGCTAAAAACTATTAAAATATATCCGAGAATCAATAATACACATAGCACTGTTTCAAAGTATTCTTTTTCTTGAAAGAATGTTCGTAAAGCAAGTTTTTTTATGTGAGTTTATTGTGTCGCTATTAAAAGCCAAGTTGTCCCAGATATGACTCCGTTTCCCAATGACATTGTTGTTTTTATTCAATTGAATATTTGAATACATGGTTTATAATGAATATACATTCTATCATTCTTAACCTTCTTGATATATCATAAGACACGGACTGACCAATATATGCATGCTAGCAATTTTATGATTCATTCCGACATGCATCATTCCATTTTCATGCGATGTTGTTGACGTTTTCAACTGTAATAACCTACGCGAATCCGTTCGCGAAATTCGGAAAACAACGAATTTATGAGCTATTGGATATTTTCATAATCACATTTAGTGAGGTGACGGCCAATTATAAGATACTATCAAGTTACAAATTAGTGCCTGTCAACTAGAGATATTTTAGAAGATCGGTAATTCCCTTTAGCGGATCTTGTTACATCAAGTGATGAGCCACACTCGGTTAACACTCGGAATAGCACGTCCTGTTTTTTTTTTCTTTTGAAAAATAGCAAGAAACAGGTGTCATGATTTGATTTTTATATCAATCTAAAATCAATCCTCTATTTATACATCCTGTGTTGTTTATCTCTTAGAACTAGGATTAGTTTGTATATTATGTTGCCTCCCACCATAATTTATGCCTATACACACATTATCAAACACCATCTGTTGAATAAAACCGGGTTAATAATAATAATTAGATCATATGTGGAGATAAGTGTGAATTAATATGCTTCTTTGATCTAAGAATAAGGCGTTGATCAAAGAAGTGGAGTGTAATTGAGCTGTGAACTGTGTTAATTGAGTGGGGAGCTAATGAGCTTTAAAGTCCCCAGCAACTTTGCCGTTTGAGAAAAGATGTTGAGGATCTCCTGGAGGAACCTGTTAAGCCTTAATAACGAGAGAGACTAACTAACCTCTTCTATACCAATTTATTTATACCGTTTCAGGATGCTACTGTTGTTGTATCTGTAAATATTTCTTCAAAACGCAAAATTAATTGAAGTAATTTAAATTGTATTCCAGCCAAGACAAGCCCACGTTGCTAATAAAAGTTACTAGTAAAGATTTAAAAAAGTACTAGATTAGTTTCAGATACTTCTTCAGATATTTGATGATACGCTAAAGAGTTTGAAAATACGGAATTTGGGATTGATGGGATTAAGTCCGAATTAGGTTAAAGTTTTTCACCGTAGTTTAATGACTCGTTACCTAAAATGATAGGGTTAATTATGCTAGTCACTGCGAGGGAATTCCGTTTACCCTAAACAAGTATTAGGGAGTGATTGAGCAAATGATATTTCGTCGGCCGCGCTACCACAAGTATATTTAATACAGGATATGTATCAGGAAAAACTGTACACTTCCCTAGAATAGGTATCCCTATTTTCAATGCCCTTTGAGATGAGTGACCAGTGTAGTATGAATTGTTTAAAACATTAATTCATCATAATACGCGTATATCGGATTTAAAAAATAACAGTATTTAGCTTTTAAATTGCGTGGTTCGGCAGCGAACATATGTAAAACTTTGAAACCAGTATGTAGCAATTATTCGATAATTTGGGGTTTTTTTGACCGTTGTAATGACGATACAAGTTAACCCGAATCGTCTATAGATTTTTTGTTTAAGTTTCTTAAATCAAAGTTACGAGAAAGTTTAACAATGGTTTTTTGTTCAATCCGATGCTTTGAAGCAATTAAATTCGTTTCCTTCCTTAGTTATATTTTTACATGGGTTGAAAATTTTATATTCGAATACACCCAGGGAATTCTTTGCTGCGCATTGGGATGAAAATATTCCCAACTACTCGTACATTGATTTTGTTAAATTCTTTGAAAAACAAATCAGGAATTTATCGTTAAAGAATAGACTCCAGTCATAGCGTCATCATTCGTCGATGGCACTACAACTCGTGAAGAGTCAGGGCCTCCCGCAGTCGGAGCCGCCAGTCTTCTCTGTTTTTTGCAGCAGCTCTCCAATTTCTAATGCCAAGCATTTTTTGGGCTAATCATTCGCTTTTGGTAAACACGGGCTCACCAGAAATCATTAGGTTGTATACTTTATGGGGTTGTTTCTATAAAAAAAATCAGAGTTATCTAAAACTTAGGAATTATCACCTTGGGATCGGAATATACATTTGAAAAAAAAAATATATAACATCAGAAATGCTTATCAAGTGATCATTGATTCAAGGAGTGAAAAGTAGTAATGAGGTGTAATTTTTAATTTGCCCCTAATATTACAAGCTTTACCAGAAGTAATCAAGCAGGGAACCCTAGACAAGTTTTTTTTTTTTTTTTTGGTCATTATTGCCTTCTATTACAGCATGGGAATTATAAAACGGCGACGTGGTAGCTTAATTATAATTTATCGTGCAGATTGATGTGTTTTATGAAATCTAGGACATTATTGACGTAATTGTGTTATTTTGTAAAATGGTATGAAGATGTTCTGGAAGGTTGAACAGTAGTCTTGAAGAATCGTAGGTATGACATTCAGTTAGTATGTGTTTGACTGTAAGGGGAGTTCCGCAGGCCCGGCATTCAGGCGGTGAATCTTGAGACATTAGATATCCGTGGGTAAGTCGGGTATGTCCAATACGGAGCCGTGTAAGGATCACCTCATCTCTTCTTCTATCACGAGACGACGAGACCCAGGGAGAAACGTCGTGTTTTACTTCTCTTAATTTATTGTCCCTAACATTCAGCCACGTTTCATTCCAATTTAATTTAACTTTATTCCGAATTAAGGAAATATAATCATCCACGGGAACCTTCCGATATGGTATGCCATCGTTGATCGCTCTTTTCGCAGCCTGATCCGCTACCTCATTCCCTCCTATCCCACAGTGTCCGGGGACCCATACAAAAATCACAGTGATATCGCTCCTATTCAGGGACTTTATTGTCTTCAATATATTTTGATTTATGATACTACGTGTACCATTAACCGTTAGAACGCCTCGTTCAAAATCAGCTATCAAACTTCCTAGAAGAACGTTCCCTCATTAACCCTCTCCAATCGGGCTTCCGATCTGGCAACTCAACTCAATCCGCTCTCCTAAAAATTACCCATGACCTCCAAACGTCCATCGAACACCGAAAAATAACTATCCCGATCCTTCTTGATTTCTCCAAATCATTTGATACAGTTAACCATAACACCCTTCTTACCAAATTGCAGAAGCTCCATAAGCAGCGCCTTAAACTGGTTCAAATCCTTTCTTTCAGACCGGTCACAGTTCGTATTCGTCCCAGGCCAACCTCCATCCAAGACACTTCCCCTCTCCTGTGGTGTTCCGCAGGGTTTCTCTCTATCTCCCACTCTGTTCGCCATTTATATCAACGACCTTCCTCTTCTGATCCATCACTCCCAATATCACATTTATGCAGATGATTTCCAAATATACCTATCCTTTCCACCTTCCGAGTTTTCGTCAGCGACAAAAAAGCTTCAGGATGATTTAAATCGAATCAGTCTCTGGGCAGAGGCTAATAAGTTGAAGCTGAACGCAGAGAAAACGAAAGCAATTTCAATAGGCTCCAATCAACTCCTTAAAACCGTCCCTAACATCCCTACCCTGCTCCTAAATAATAATCCCATTAAATTTTATCCAACCGTCAAAAACCTCGGAGTGACCTTCGACCAAACCCTCTCCAGGAAAAACCACATCTCCAATATTTCCCGCCGTACCTTTACCACCTTAAAGCAATTAAATCACCTCCGAAGCCTTTTTCCATTTGAAACACGTAGGCTCCTGGTCACTTCCCTGGTGTTTCCCCACTTTGACTATTGTTGTGCGGTTTATGGGGGAATCTCTGGGGATCTCGAAGCAAAACTAAAACGGTTATTAAATTGTTTCGTACGATTAATCTTTGGGGTCCCAAGAGACGTCTCCATCTCACCTTTATACGAAAGGTTAAAGTGGTTATACCCATCCTACCGCCGTAAATTTATCCTGGCTTCCTTCCTCTTCCTAGTGATCCGATCTCGCCGTCCTTCATAAATCACCGAACTTCTCCAGTTCAAATCCTCTGTCCATTCCCGAAATACCCGTTCTAGGTCTTCAGATCTATACACTCCGACCCACCGAACGTCAGCTTTCGAAAGATCTATTATTACCCGGTCCTCATCCCTATAGAACTCTATTCCCCGTTTTATCCGTTACTCCAACTCTCTCCCTACCTTTAAATCCCGCCTGTTCAATCACCTTCTATCCATCCAGTTTCCCTAACAATTGTAAATAGTTTCTGCAAATTCTCAATTTTAATTTTAAATTGGTATAGGCCTTTATTATTTATTTTATCTTTTTAATATAAGTTCGATTTATTTTATTTGTAAATAAGTGCATATATTTATATATTATAAGCTGCAAACACATAGTTATTTTCACTTTAATTCCACAAGGATATTCAAATCATTTTTAATTTGTTCATCACAAGAAGATTATTTTATTATCTATATTTTTCTTCTCATTTTTTTTTTTTGTTATTGTTTTTTGTTTCATTCAAATTGTTTCATGTTTTTGTTATAATACTCTAAGGCACTGAAGCCTATCATATGTTTTTCTATATTTTTGTTCCTAAGGGACTAGTTCCCGGGACAATTAAATAAAGAGTTATTATTATTATTACGTGTGAATATATCTCTTAAGGAGAGGAGAGCTGCTAAGGAGTCCGTAAAGATAGCTAGTTTTTTACTTTTCGTCGGGAAAATCACATTTAAACATTTTTCTATAGCAACCATCTCCGCCGTAAAGTTACTACATAATGTGGACAAGGAAAATAAGTACTAATAAGACTATCGATAGGAAAATAAGACTATCGATGCCCCTACACCTAAAGAATTCTTCGACCCATCAGTGAATACGAAGTCGGCTTCTCCTATTTCCTGTTATAATTTAATAAATTTTTGTTTATATTCATGTGGGGAGGTATCTTTTTTGAGTAGCGCAGTGAGAGAGAGGTACAATTTAGGTGTGGGAAGTTCCCAAGGGCAAGTAGGTGAAATTGCTGCTCCCTGGAAAGCCGGTATATCAATGTTCAAGCCGTGGATCAAAGCAGACACCCTTATCGCGAAAGATTTTCTCTCTACCATAACTTGTTCTTGAGGAAGAGGTCGTCTATTTGGGAAAAAAATAGTAAAAGGGTGGTTGTCCCTCGCAATGATTTTGGCAAATGAGATCGAGTTGTTGTCTTCGCATCTCAAGAGGAGGTTCCCCTGCATCTACAGCTATACTATTGGTGGGACTGGAACGGAAGGCACCAGTGGCAATTCTCAGACCGGCATTTTGCACAGGATCTAATATTTTTAAAACGTTACTCGACGCTGAGTTGTAGGCGTTGCACCCATAATCTAGCTTCGATCTTATTAACGATTTGTACAAATTAAGGAGGCTTTTACGATCTGCACCCCAGCTGGTGTTTCCGACCATTTTCAAAAGATAGAGGGATCGAAGACAACTTGCCTTCAGTTGTTTAATATGTTGAGACCAGTTTAGAGTTCTATCGAATATCATTCCCAGGTACCGGACAGAGTTAGAAAGAGCTATTGGTTAGTTATCTATAGATAGAGATGGGATTATGTTTGGTTGTCTTTTGCTGAAAATTATTGAAACGGTTTTACTCGTAGATAATTTTAAAGCCATGTTCCCCAAGCCACGTACTGACACGGTTTAGAGTGGATTGAATATTTTCTTGCATGGAGATTACATCTTTACCCTCTGTGTAGATTACAAGATCATCAGCGTAAAGCAAGCCTTCGACTGGGGACATTATAATATTCAGCACCTGAGTGAAGCATATACAGAAAAGCGGAGCACTCAAAACGCAGCCTTGTGGAACTCCGTTTTCTTGTTCGAATTCGTGTGAAAAAGCGTTACCGATTCTTACTCGAAAACGTCTGTTTGTGAGAAAATTATTTATAAAGGCGAGGGTATGACCATTTATCCCAATACTAACTAAGCTATCAATTATGAATCTTTTCCATGTTCGGTCAAACGCATTTTCGATATCCAAAAAAATTGCCAATATTTTTTTCTTGTTCGCAAAAGCATCAGAAATTTTGGATTCTAATCTAACTAAGTTGTCCCTTGCGCTTCTCTCTTTCCTAAATCCACTCTGCCATACCGGAAACGCGCCTTTAGATTCGAGATACCAAGTAAACCTGTTTCTTATTAATTTCTCTATCAGCTTACAGATAGAAGAGGTTAAGGTGATCGGTCTATAACTTTTAACATTCATCGGATCTTTTTCTTTCTTTAAAATTAATGGTGATCGCTATTCTCCAGATATGAGGGAATTTATCGGAAATAAATAATTTAGAGGTAGGCCTGTTCTGCTTGGTTTAGTTTAGCCTCCATAGTTTTTATTTTATTTCGAAGATTATTGTTTTCAGTTAGCAGTTTTTCTATTATTTCGTCTTGTTTTTTTGAACGATCCTCAATTGATTTCAGTCTTATCGAGAGTTATCGAACATTATGTCCCCTTGCGTGGTCATGCAATTTTTAATATCTTTCATTTCATCAGACATTTTTCCGATTTCCGTTAAAATTGCAATTATATTTTCTTCCATATTTTTACTGGGGGTAATGCGATACTCTAAGTTTGAAGTCGTGCAGCCTTTACAATACCACTGGTTTTTATTCTTCAATTGTGTGATATCGGGTTCCGTTAAGTTGCAGCATCTCCCGTGAAATAAAATCTTGCAGCGCGCGCATGCGAGGGAAAGTTTGTCGTCTCTCGTTATTACGGCTTTACAGACCGGGCACTGTGTCATTGTGAAGTGTTCGAAGCAATTGTATTAACGAAGACGGTTGTGGTGGGGATGGTAGTGAATGGTCGGTTGTGGTGGGGACTGGAGCCTTCTAATCACTTCCAGTACCAAACAGCCGGTCGCTAGGCTGTAATTCTTCTGTTAATATTTAAAATAAATTACGCACTGTAGGTTAAATAATTGAAACCGTTTAATGTTGGTTTTACTTTTGGATAAAAATAAAAAGGCTATGAGTACTCACTATATATATAGTCAACAGTATGTAGTAGAAGTTGTAATAGAAAAAGATAACTGAACAACGTGTGGACGATACTATCGCATTGAATGCTCGAGCCAGACTGATTCGGTTATTTTCTTTGTATCAAGGAATTGTGCCGAGTAATTTGAGGTTGATGATGTGGAGTAGAAATATTTCACTAATTTGTTTGCCAGAGTGAAAGGGGCGGTTTCATACTGATAGAGAATTTTTAAACAGTTTATTTGAGGAGTATAACCATATCTGATAATTGTTCTGTCTGCCAAAAAACCGAACTTGGTGTATTACATGTGACCTTACTGAGAAAGTTCTGCCACGATAATTTTTTACTTTTCTTAATAACGTATCTTGCATGCTTTTTGGCAGATTGGTATGTTTCAAGCTTCTCAGAGGTCGGCCTGCGTAGGAATTTCTTAAGTGCCTTTTTTCTCATTTTTATAGCTTCGTCACATTCCCTATTCCACCAAGGTACGGGAGAGCGAGAACAAGTGGGCGCGGTGCTGGATGTGGAGATAAGTGGAATTGCTGTATGGGCAGCTTGAAGTAATTTTGAATTGATTTGAGTGGTAATTCGGTTAGCGTCAAATCAGCCATATCTATATCCGTGAACTGGGCCATTTCTTGGAATTGAGGCCAGTCAGCTTTTTTGATAAGCCATTTATTGGTCTGCTCTGGGAAGCACTTATCAAGAGTCTTAAAAATGATGGGGAAATGGTCGCTGCCGTGAGTATCATCTAGGGTATACCACAGGGTTGTAGCTTGTAATTGAGGGCTAGTTATTGTTAGATCTATTGCTGGCAATTTTCCTGAACGGGTGGACAGGTGAGTCTGATAGATATGATTATTAATTATATTCAGGTTACAAATATCTAAAAATGATTCAACCAATTTCCCCATCTCGTCTAGATGGTCACTACCCCACATTAGGCTGTGAGCGTTATAATCCCCAGCGAGGACCACCGGCGGAGGCATCGAATCTACCAAATTCTTTAATTGTTGAACCGTGAACGCACGGCCTGGGGGGAGGTAGAGAGAGCACAACGTGAAAGTCATATTTTTCTTGGTCTTTTTTGTCGGGTTATAAATAGACCGTAACCATTCTTATACGGTTTCAAATAAAGTCCGTTTCCAACTTTTTGACCTTCCATGGCCAAATTATGCCTGTTTTGCTCATCCAATTTTAGTTTGGCTTCTTTAGCTTCATTGATCGCCTTGGCTACACTCGCGGCTCCCCCTGCTAAAGACCCCACAGCGGAAAGTCCTGCCATCAATGGTACAAGAAATTGGAGAAAACCTCCCTGTTTTGGCAGCGGAAGAACTCTTGGCGGTGAAGGTTTCGCCTTACCACGTAGATGCATTTTAGCCTTTTTATATGCCGCTTTTGATGCATTGAGAGTAGATGTTACATCATCTACTTTTGACGATTTAACCAAATCTTTAAAACTAATCTTCTTCTTTTTCTTCCTCAGCCCCGAACATATTTTCCTTTTTGCTTTCGTGGCATTCGTAACTAACCAAGCCGCGGTTTTTTCTCCCCATGACGAATCTGGAGCTTTAACCCGTTTCTAAGCATTATCAGCAAGAATCTTGTCCGCTTGTTTACGACTCTCCATATTCTTATTTATGCTATAAGCTATATCGTGTTCTTTACAAGCTCTATCAAGCTCGTTTATTCCGCTATCACCTCTAGCTAAGCGTTTTTCTAGTTTCGTACCGGGACCGCAATATTGATATCCTGGAAGGTGCAATTCAATCGGCAACCTTAAGACTGTTCAGCAAGCCTCTGCCTCTGCGAGCCTTGTGACTCATACTGTACTCAGAAAATGAAACAATAGGGTATATATAGCCGTCTTGATGTTGTTTGCATTCAGAATAAAATTAGTTAAACAAGTGCAATGTTTCCCTTCTACCAACTTTTCCCCAGTTAAAGGACAATCGGAGGAGAGGCATAGTTCATTATTACCAAACACTATCCGAGTCTCGATATGTGGCCCGAGCTGATGTGGAAAGACCAATATTATGATTGGATTGCTATTAAACCCTAACGGCTTAAAGTTTAAAAATGTGTATCTGTTTGGAAAAACTTTACATCAACCTAAATACCAGTATTTAAAAAGCGTAATAAATCTTGTTCCTGATATAAAATTATATGAATTTGAAGATGCAAAGGAATTGCCTCAAAAAGTCGAATCAAATTCGGTATGCATATTTGATGATGTCACCATGGAAGATCAGGATATAACTAAACGATACTTTAGTTATGGCCGTCATATGAACCTCGATTGCTTTTATTTAACACAAAGTTATGTTTGTATCCCCAGACATCTTATCAGGTGTAATTTTAACTTTTTAATAGTTTTTCCTCAAGATGAATTAAATTTAAAACATATTTATGATGAACACGTAAGCATGCCAGATTTAAGTTTTACTCTTTTTAAAGACATGTGCTCGTTATGCTGGAAAGAACCGTTTGGCTATCTCGTTATTGATAAAAGTAGGAGTATGAACAATGGACGTTTTAGAAAAGGAATCGACACATACATTGTAGATATATAAAGAGCGATCTCGGCAGTAATTATCATTAACAATCATGGACCCGAAAGTCACTCGTGAAATAATAAAAACAAGTGAGATTTTGAAAAACAAATTTCGAGCATTGAAGCGTAACCTCCAGGATATTGAAACGGATCGTCAAGAATTTTTTACACCCGTGCTTTAGCCTTTAGAAGACATTAAACAATCATTAAAATCCAAACCGGAACTAACTTCCAGAGAAGGTGTTAATGAGCGGGACGAATCGCCAGATAAAAACGAGTCTGCTAGTATTTACCGAAATCAAATTCATTGCCGAAAACAACGCCTCACTACAAAAGAGCTAGACCGTTATCTAGTTTTTCCTTTCCCATATTATCATCTGAAGAATGCGAGGACGAGTATGTGACTGACGAACCACTATCAGAGCTAGTCAAAGAATACGGTAAAACTCCACAAGGAGAAGCCGAATTGAAGGAACATCACGTTGAATTTGGAAACCTGCAAAGGGAATACTTGGATAAGATTTTAAAAAAAGACGATGAGGCGTATGACGATCGTTATGGAATTAGAGTCATGCCTTTAGGGGGATTAGCTATTGGAGATTCGACAAACGTTCGGCTTTTTCCAAACAGCGACGATATTTCTATAAACGACATAGAGTATGAAGGAACTCCGGGATTGTTGCAGCTACTCTACTTGAAAAACCCACAAGATTATAACGAGACCGACTTGGAAAATTATAAGAATATTTTAATCTCGACCAATGCACACAGGAGAGGCAATATCAAAGAACAAGGAGTATTTAGAAACAGATCTGAGAAACATAGAAATGTAATATCAAAATTAGTTCCACCGGAAACCTTAAAACTCCATCCCCCTTCCTCAGCTCCGAGAATGAAGCTCCGTTCTCACAAACGGGGCACTGGTCTTTTGAGAGCCGATAAACCTCTGTATGAGTATTGGAACGATCCAAATGAGCTAGTAAATCATCTAAAGCTGTTAATGGCTTCCGCTCATGCTGGTCATGAAGGACACCAAAACGAAATAGAATCAATAATTGAAGAGCTACGAGAAGAAAATATTATATATTAAAGACTATATACATATAGCTAGGTTTAGCATAAACATGACGATAAACAAGTTCGGATCTCACATGTCATTAAAGCACTCCAAATATAAAAAACGCTGTTTTCCGTTTAGCATATTGAAGTCTGTAAAGGACATCGATGCACGTAATTTACGAATAATCAATGTTGCCAACCCAACATGACGCTGCTAATAAAGTGTATTGTGATACGCTAGCGGCTACTTACACTGATTTAAACAATTGCCCTGGTAATTGGATTGATGGAAAAAGAAAAAGACTTGTCAACTTTGCACCACCTATAAATAAACAGAATGTTGTTACCAAAGAATTTTTAAACAGCGTTGCTTTAACCTTGGTTGAAGGTATATATGACTCTCTTGATAAGAGAATAACAAATGTAGCTGAATCTGAGAAGGAATCTGATGTGGTCACACTTGGTTACCTAAACAAAGTACTTGAGAAGAAGTAGATGGATTCATCAATAATTAAAAGAACTGTTGTAAATGAATTACATAAGCCAGCTCGCAAGCAATATCCTAGGAGAAAGACAGTTTTGAAAGGAATAAATGACTTGTGGCAAATAGATTTAGTAGAGATGATACCTTATTCTCGAGAAAATAAAGGGTACAAATATTTATTGACAGTTATAGACAGCTTTGCTAAATATGCATGGGCTGTACCAATAAAGAAGAAATCTGCTGAAGATGTAACTAAGGCGATGGAGAGCGTGTTCCTTTCGAGTAGAGAAATTCCAAAAAATATTCAAAGTGATCAGGGAAAGGAGTTTTACAATTCCAAGTTTAAATCTCTAATGAAAAAATATTGTATTAATCATTATTCCACCTTTTCTAATATGAAAGCTTCCATTGTAGATAGGTTTAATAGAACATTAAAAGGGAAAATGTGGAAAGCCTTCATTATGCAAAGAAATTACAAATTTTTAGATATTTTAATACACTCATCATGAAAACCCCACAAGATTATAACGAGACCGACTTGGAAAATTATAAGAATATTTTAATCTCGACCAATGCACACAGGAGAGGCAATATCAAAGAACAAGGAGTATTTAGAAACAGATCTGAGAAACATAGAAATGTAATATCAAAATTAGTTCCACCGGAAACCTTAAAACTCCATCCCCCTTGAAAGCTTCCATTGTAGATAGGTTTAATAGAACATTAAAAGGGAAAATGTGGAAAGCCTTCATTATGCAAGGAAATTACAAATTTTTAGATATTTTACCTCAGATTTTACAAGAATATAACTCATCATTTCACCAATTGATGCTTGTAATAAAAAATCGGAAAAATACTTGCTGTAGAATAATGTGTATTCTACAGTTCGGACTAAAGTGAGAAAGCAGAAGTTTGAAGAGGACGATTTTGTGAGGATATCTAAACAAAAAACAACATTTTCTAAAGGATATTTATCAAATTGGTCAAGTGAAATTTTTAAGATAGTCAAGATTCGGAAGACATATCCTTACACTTATTTACTGGAAGATCTGAAAGGACAACCGATAAGTGGAGCATTTTATGAAAAAGAGCTACAAAAAGTTAAATATCCAGATGTACACCTTGTGGAAAAAGTTTTAAAAAGAAAAGGAAATAAATTGTATGTAAAGTGACTGGGATTAGATGAACGCAGCTGGATTGACAAGAAGGTATTTATCTGTATTAAAAGAAAAAAAAAAACACTTACTGTTATAATATAAATTTATTAATTCTTTTTACAAAAACTGTATATTTTATATATTTATTGTTACTCTACATTTAAAATATATTTATTTCTCACAAATTGTTGTTTTTCTTAACCTAAAATATAATTTGTTCAAAAAATAAACAGTACCAATATATTACTGCACATTTATTTTAATTATGTTGCGTCAATGCATAATGGCCGTAAGGAAGAGTTTTGACTTTGTTTTCCAACGTATGTCGTTTATCATCATACGGACATAGTGACTTTATTTATTAAAACCGTTTGCACTTGATGTTTTTTTGATTGTATAATATGAAACTGGCTGTACATTGTCTTATCATTTCTTAGAGAATCTAGATAATTTTGAAACGTGAATCCTCGAACAGCACATTTCTTTATTCCTTTGGACCGTTTAATTAATAAACCTTTTTTAGTTATGAAAGAATACATTTTTGGCCTTAAGCCAACGTATTCGACAATCGGGTCACCGGCTGTTTCATCCTTGAGCATTCCGACCACTTTTTTGTTTTTTTACCAGAATAACAAGGGTGGTCTTTCGGGAAATTGCTAGTATCAAAATAATATCTTAAACTATTATTACTTATATCGTTGTAAATATCTGGTGTTTTAATATGATACAAAAGAGTGTCAGTATCTATGTAGCAGAGGTCAATATTTTGTGGACCGTAAGTTGTTAAAAACACATCATAGTGTAATTTGTACATTAAAACCTTTGAAAGTTCCAATATGCTAAAGCCAGCATATAGCGGTTTATCGAATACAATTTTTTCCTTCTCTAACTGGACGGAAACTACATTATCGGTAAAAATGATTCTTTCTTTGAAATTGGGCTTCTTCACTAAACTGTTTAATGTTTTTTCATTTGTAACAATTTTAAGGTCTATACGCTTTCTTACATTTTCCATGAATTTTCCGAAACACGAGTTATTCATTAGTTTAAAGAAATCAGACTCAAAAAGATTGGTAGACATTGCTCTATGTTTAATGTTTAGATCAATATATGGTACCAACCATTTTTTTTGCTTAAATCTTAAAATTCTATGAATTTTTGTCAGTTTAATCCCTAGATTTAGAGCTTGTTTCAAACTGATATAAAGAACGATATAACGAGTTTTCGGTGTAAGCGTAGTCATTAACTTTTCAGTTGTTTTTTTATCGAAAGGAGGTTTTGATTTTTCAGGCAATAAGGGAAATTGAGAGTGCAAATCATGTAATGTTTCAGGATAATCAATATCAACGTCCAGAATGTACCCTACTTCCGAGTCGTCAGGAACGTTTAGCACATCTAAATCTTGATCGTACCACTCGAAGCCCCCGTACGGAAGGAAACTGTTCATTGCGTAGCCATACAAGTTGTTCACGTCTGCATAAATTAAATAGCTCATGGGTTGATTCGGATCATAATCATCTATTAAATATCCAATATTAATATCCAATTCAATATCTGTCGTTTTCAACATTGCTTCATAACTCAGCCCTGGAAGAGACATGATATATGCTGGATCTAAACAGTAGATGTCCATACAGAGTTTACGAAATTTTTCAAATACCTCATATATTAAAATTACGTCCGTTTTTATATATATTTCAGTATATTCTTTTATGTTCTTGATATTAAAAATTTTCCAAATCGTTTGAGCATGTTCGTAATCAGACTGAGAAATATTTTCTAACGTCAGGTCATTGTAAAATTTGTCTAATGTGGGTAACTGGGTTTCTTCTAGCCGCGACAATGAATCAATGTAAGAATATGGATAGATTCCTTTTTTTGTTAGCAATTCAACTTTGGATTCGTCAGGGATTAACTGATACAAATGAGGGAAAGTGATCGAGAGATTCTCAGAACCCGTTTTCATGTTTTGGACTAGCGTTTCAAGGCTGACAGCTAAAAATTTATAACTATCTATGAATTTTATTTTAGTTTTACGATCTTTGAATGTTTTTGTAAAACTGATGTACTTTTCCGAATTACTCGGAATAACAGTAACATCACCTTCATGATTAGCTAAAAAAGGATTTCTGATTTCGTCCAAGAAATTGACGGATATTCACAAGGGCCCTCGATCTTTTCTGAGTAACATTCAAAATCAGCATATGCTACAATTTTGATTCTCTGTGTACACTGAAACTTTTTATTTTATCATTTTATTATTTATCTCATTAATTTTTATTTTATTCATTTATCAAATTTTATTTTATCATCGCGTGGGAAATCTGTCCTAACCGGTTTTGCGCACCGCAAAATAATAAATGTTCCTTTAATCGTTCTTCCACGTTTTTTCCGTTTTTTGTTTTGTATCTCCAGGAAATAGATGTTAAACACCTGTGACAAATTTCTTTAGCAGCTTTGTTACCGGACATTTGACTGCCAACAAGCCTGCTTAAATTGGTAATATAACAATGATGGGAGTCTCTTTCATTTTGAAGAAATAAAAGGTCAAATCTTTCTTTAAAGGTTTCTTTTTTGCTTATTCTCAAAGGAAATACCTTGTTTTGTTCATCTAAACCATACACATTGATTAAAACATTGTTTACATCCTCGAATATTTTGATGTCTTTAAAGGAAGTGGGATATGAAATACCATCAAAATTGTAATTATTTTCTAAATATTCATAGGACTTAGGATCGTTCATACCAATAGATTAGATTAGATTAGATAGTTTAATGGCTAATACATACATCGCTTTAGCCATGTAGTCTGGCCCATTCATAGTTAGTGGTATTAAGTAGTATGGTATATATAAACTAAACGAATATAAATTTACATATGCTTACATACATCAATTAACATTATTTGGGGTATTAATTTACATTTTTACAACATCGGTAAATAATGAAAATAACAGATAAGTATGAAAATTATTGGAAAAACAATAGGGAAAGATTTTCTTCAGCTTCATTTCCTAAACATAACAATAATAATAATAAAGCACTTACAATACCCTTTCTTATTATCTAAGCATTATTATAAGCATGTACATGTACCCAACAATATTTACATTCTTGTGTTTTTTTTTTTGTTTTTGTTTTTTAAAGTTCGCCTGCAATAATAATAGTAAATAATTTTTATTTATGTTTTTTTTTATTATTATTTTTTTTTTATTATTTGCACTATGTTGTAACTGTATGATTATACTAAAGACAAAAGAAAGTAAACTTTAATAGTTATAAAATAAATATTTTGACCTCAAGAATTATAGAAAGTTAGCGAGTACTAAATATTAACTTGTTATTCAATATTGTATGTTTTAGAAAAAAGAAGATGTTATTTAATTTGCCTATGCTGTCAATACTTAAAATATTCTCCAGTAATACTTGCTTGTTGTTTTGAACTATATAGTTGGATAGGTATTTGGATCTGTCGGTAGTTAATGAGGGACAGTATAGTAGTAAATGTTCTAAATTGTGACTGATAAGTTTTTGACAACTCCTGCATATTTCATTTGTTTTTATAATTACAGTTGTATGGTTATGAAAAATTTTCAATTTCTCCGTATCCAAGATTCTTAACTGGCTGACTAATTTCAATTTATTTATATTTACGTTATAAGTCAAATATTCCTGTGGTTGGGGACTAGTGAAGCTACAAATAGTTCTATAAAATGAGTTGTATTTTGAGTTGAGTGCCCTATCAATATCTAAAGAATAGAGATGGTTCTTTACTTTTTCGATTATTAAATCCTTATTATTTAGTAGCCAAGTTGGTTTTAGCTCTTTGAAGAACAAGTCTTCGATATAATTATTTGCGATTATTTTTTTGATTTGTGAAACCCAGTTAAAACTTGTGACACTCTTCATTGTGTCTAAATGATGGAGCCGAACAAAACATTTATTGGCAATCTATTCTCAGGCATTGATAGTAGTTTAATAGAGAAGTTGATAATTTTCTTCAAAATTAATAACTTTAAGGGAAATCGTCCTGATTCTAGGCGGACAATGTAGTTTGGAGTATTTTTTGGCCAAAAATACATATACTTTAAGAATTTCATCTGGATCGACTCTAAATCTTCCAGATAATTTAGGCTCCAAACTTCAGCTCCGTAAAGCAGAGTCGATGAGACCATGGAGTCAAATAGGGTCATTCTTGCTTCCCAGGAATCACTTCTACCTCGATTGAGTATTTCTCTCACCTTCGCGCCTGCTACAGTTGATCTCTGCGTGAAATTATTGAAGGCTTTAGAAAAGTTTCCCGATGACGAGAAAGGTACTCCTAGATAAGTGTATGATTTCGTATATTCAAGTTCTTTGTCGTGCCAGAAGAGGGGTTTCAGTTTTTTCATCCGTGGTGATTTATGAAACACGAGCGTTTTCGATTTCTCCGGGTTGAGTACAAGAGAGTTTTGGCAGCAATATGCTTCTAATAATTTTAGTTTTTTATGAGCACCGTGCCACGTAGGGCTTAGGATTACGATATCGTCCGCTAAAAGCAGCATTATTATCTCGTTTGAGCTGTCGATTGGGATTCCAGTGGCACCGTTATTTTTAAAGAATGATATTATGTCAGCTATAAAACAGATGAA
Source organism: Aelia acuminata (assembly GCA_911387785.2). NCBI lineage: Eukaryota > Metazoa > Arthropoda > Insecta > Hemiptera > Pentatomidae > Aelia > Aelia acuminata. The sequence goes on along the minus strand of OU426980.1, from coordinate 61,030,652 downwards.
GAGGGTTGGGCTGAGACTTTCTCCTTGTAATAAACCGGAACTAACGTTAATTTCGTCTGAGAGCTCATGATCAATCATAATACGCATTGAAGCATTGTCATATAGTTCTTTTAGAATTCTTATAATTTTCCCACTGATGCCGAAATCATAAATCTTTTGCCAGAGGAGCTCGTGATTCATAGAGTCAAATGCCTTCTTAAAATCGACAAATGTTGCGTAAACATAGCTTCCCTTTTTATTAAGATTCATGCTAATGAGAGCTGATAGTGAGAAGATATGGTCAACGCACCCCCTACCATCCCTGAAGCCGGCCTGTTCTTCTGGAAAGAGATTTTCGCTCTCGGCCCAGGTTAGGATTCTACGAGCCAGGATAGCTGTAAATAACTTTGCCATACAATTAATTAATGATATTCCCCGATAATTATCCATATCTTTTTTATCTCCTTTTTTATGTATTAAATTAAGTTTTGACTTTGACCAAGCACGAGTGGGGGTTTTCCGTGACCATTATGTTATTGAACAAGTTCAGTAAATAGTGTTCCCATTCTGGGGTTAAATTTTTATAAACCTCATAAGTGATTTTATTAAATCCGGGTGCTTTATTACGTTTAATACAGCACTGCAATTCTTCCAGTGAAAAGGGTTGATCCAGAAAGGGGTGGGTTACAGAAAAGAACAGATTATCGAACTTTAATTTTTGTCCATACATGGTTTTGTAGTGCATCGTCCACGTCTGGATGTCTATATCATTACTATAGGGGGTTGTTGGTTTGAGCGATTTTACCGTTTTCCAGAATTCACCATTGTCCTTTACTTTTTGCAGCTTTTTAATAATATTGTCCCGGAATAGGCATTTTTTAAACTTCAATATTCCTTATATTGTTTTTTAGAACTGGGCTAATCATCTAGCGAGCTACCTAAATATCCTTCTTTGATCATCATCCTATATCTTTGCCGGACAACAAGTTTCATTTGGCGGCAATCGGAATCAAACCATTTATTTTTTGGAAAATTTTTAGTTTTGTTATAATTGTTCTTGCGGATCATTAAGTCTGAGTTTATTAGAGAATCTGAAATTGATGTTATGAAATTGTTATACAGCTCTTTATTATTTCTGGAATTAAAGTAAATACCAGTTGATAATTTTAATTTCTCTTGCAAGTATTGAATTTTGTTTTGGTCCCATATTATTCCCTCCCATGTTTCAAATACTTTTTTGTCGTATACTTTATTAGGAGAAGGAAGAGATACGGATAGTGTACAAGCTAAGTGGTCAGATAACTCAGATAAGATGTGTACTCTCATATCCTCAAACAATGGCACACAGTTTTCGTTTATCCAGACTAAGTCTACTGTACTTTTACCTCTTCCAGAAATGTAGGTGTATTTTCCAGGTCTGTCCGAAATTGATCTTCCGTTACAAAGATGTAAGCCTAAGCTTTCCATCATCTCCACTATTAGTCTACCGCGTTTATATACATTTGTGTGTTTTACAATTCTAGTTCCATACAGTTTACTGTTTGCGAACAGACAGTTATCTAAGCTATTTAAATCGCCGACGTGCCCGTTAAAATCTCCGCACAAGATCAAAAGGTGATCTGGGTTATTGGCTATATATTGGGTCATGAAATCATTAAAATCGGACAAGATATTATCAAGATCACATCCTGGTGGTAAGTATATATTTCCCAGTAGTATGGTGTTGTTGGAAATTTTCATTTTTATTATTATCATGTATTGGTTTAATTCAAATATAGTTAAATTATTTTGGCCATTTATTGCTGTTTTATTTACGAACGTTATTAAGCCTCCACTCGCCCTACCGAATTGTTTAGTTCTGACGGCACAGCTTGATACTGCAATGTAATTATCTAACGGTGGTGGTATAGTGAAGTTAAGGCCAGGTAACCAGGTTTCGGCTATGCATATTGCTAAACTATTAGAAAAATCGAGAAAATTTACATTAAAAATATTTGAGTATCCATTAATATTGCAATAAATTATTTCATAGTTAATTAGATTAGTATGGTTAGTTTGAGGTGGATTATTACCAGAATTTTGTCACAAAGCAGGAGGCTCATTGAGATGATCTCTTCTTTCACGAAAGCGAAATTCTTCAAGTTTTTCAAGCGTCGTGTTTTTTAACCTTTTGATATTAGAGCTTTCTTCTACATCCATAGTGGGTGAATTCTCATGTATCATTTTTTCAATTTCCTCAAGGGAATATATGACACCACGGCATTTAAATTCGTTTTTAGAGTACTCAGCGTTTTTATCTAGTTTACGTAGATAGCCAATACAATTGAAAATTCTTCTGCTGTTTTGCCTATCTTCTGGGCTTCTATCATGACTGATGGGAGTGTTGTTTTTGAAGAATTTTAATTTGTTATTAAAAATTTCTTGCTTGAGAAGACTGCTGTTTAGAGATACCAAAATCGGCCGATCCTTTGCGCCTTTGCCTAGTCTGAAACAATTATTTACAGCGCTGTCTTGTAAGTTTACATCAGCTGCTTGACATACTGCTTGGATTGTTTTTAGCACATTTTCAGAACTTCTGTCTTCCGGCTCTGGGATTTTATGAATTATAAAATTATTGGTTCTAAGTTTCCTTTTTAAAAATCTTATTTCATTTTCAAGAATTGTGTTTTTATTTTCTAAAGATTTACATCTTGAATCTAAACTTGAAATTTCTTCTAAAGCAGCCTTAAGTGTTAAAGCTATAGACTCGATGGTAGCCTTTATATCCTTTGTATCTTTTGTGTTTTCCATAATGGCTTCTAATAGTTGGTCGTTAGAACAACCCATATTAATACAGTAGGCTGAATATTTTTTAAGATAATTTTATTAAGAAAATTGTATATTATAGATTTACTTCGGAAGACTATGAATAGGTCTCTTACAGCTGATGGCTGAATGTTTGAAATGATATATAGTGGCGGTAATAACAAAGACAGCTGATGCAGGTGATACTGAGATAAGCGAGCCAGGTAGCGGTGGGGGCTGGCTGGATATAGCTTGCCGATTCTATGAGATAAGGAATTGGCAACTTACTGCGAAAAAGGATTTTCTTTTCTTCCTCGTATCTCCTTCTCTGTTTGACGCGCTTTGATCAGAATTTGTATGACGATTCTTTAATCCTGAATGCCCTATTGTATAAAAAATCACTATTATCGGCACAGTACGTTCATACCAATAATTTTACTTTTTTTTTTTTTTTTTTTTTTTTTTTTTTTTTTTTTTTTGGCACCAAGATTTGTTGACAAATCCTATTTCGCCAAACTGTTCCTTCAGATTTTAAAAACCTAATTAAAATAACCTACAAAAAAGGTATTACTGAGTAATTATAGTAGCAGTTTTATTTTTAGATAATAATGAATATGAAAAAAGGGGTGATGTCTTAATGACCATATGTTTACATCGGTAAGTTTATTTCGTTCAGAAAGTTAATCAGTTTACGAGCTGTGTCTTTATTTATTGATCGTAGCATTTCCTCACCATCATCTATGATCCGCGATCCCAGGCTAATTCTCCTCTGTTTTTCAAATATTTTACATTTGAACACAATGTGTCTAGGATCTTCAGGGCATAGGCATGTAGGGCAATCACCGCTATTAACCAGTCCCATTAACTTTAAGAACTTGTTCGTTCTGCCATGATTTATTCTTAATCTCGTCAGCTTAACTAAATTTTGACGGTTGGCATGATATTTAAGAGTCGAGAACCATGGAATAAGAGTTACCTTCTGGTGCACGTCGTAGTGGTCCTTACCTTTCGAGGAACATTGCCACTCGTAAAATTGCTGCCAGTCTTTTAATATTGTTCCTCTCACTACTCTGGTAATGTCCAGTAAAGGGATTTTGGCGTTATCTCGGTGAGTCTGATTTTGATTGGCTGCTTTGTCTGCCTGCTCATTTCCCGATAAGCCCACGTGACCCGGAACCCATTGGAAATAGAAGTGGTTATTGGCATTTTGTAACGTAGAAATAATTTTATAGGAAATATATGTTTGAGATTTTTTTAGGTGGAAAAATTCGAGGTGTTGACACGAAGCTGCTGAATCTGTTAAAATAACTATTTTGTTCATGAAATATGTTTTTTCAGCATATGTTATAGCATTTAGAATGGCAAAAAGTTCAGCGCTGAATATGCTGAATTTTGTTGGCACTGATAAAGAGAATTTATGGTTCTTTTGTGGATCAAATACGGCTATGGAGGTTCGGTTTTTAGTTTTTGATGCGTCAGTATAAACTTGTATGTGATCTGGGTATCGTTCTGTAATTGTGCTGAGTGCTAGTTGTTTCAAAGAGGTTGGAGGGAAAAAACTTTTCTTTTCAACTTTGCCAGATAGATGGGAGCTACTGTGGATTTTTAAAAACGATTTGGGCAGAGGGATAGTGTATTCCAGAGGAGCATCGGAAGTATGAGATGATTTGAGAAGAGGTTGCAGCTCGTTGATGATTTCCGCTAGTTGGGGGCAGAAAACATTACCAGTTCTAATTACTTTACCAATAGGGTGTTTATCGTCGGACCATACTTTGAGGATATATTTTTTTGTCAACCATGTTCTCCTCAATTGTAAAGGCATTTCTCCGGCTGAGGCTTGTAGTGCATTTACGGGGGACGTTTTGAAGGCACCGAGACATATCCTAATAGCCGAGTTCTGAACAGTATTCAGTTTACGAATGAGAGGAGATTTCGTCTCCTTGTATATGACGCAACAATAGTCGAATATTGATCTTACAATAGATTTGTATAGCGCAATCATGTTGTATGGGTGGGACCCCCAAGAAACACCGGCTAAGGATTTTATAACGTTTTGATTATGAACAGATTTGATATAAACATTTTTTAGATGTTGTTTGAAGTTCAATTTACCATCTAATGTTACTCCTAGAAATTTTAAATGTTCTTCACATTTAATTTGTTTTCTTTCGTTAGAAATCGCAAAATCTGTTATATTAATATTTCTTTTTCTTGTAAAAGGAGTTATACTACATTTGTTGGGGTTAACTTTGAGGTTAATATCTGAAAACTTTTTTGATATGGTGTCCAGAGCTTTGTCTATAATATCTTTACCTTCCTCTGCAGATTTTACTACGGTGTAAATTAAGAAATCGTCTGCGAATTGTATAATTTTACATTTATCAATCCCGCAATTTGTGATATGTTCCGTATACAGATTGAAAAGGGTTGGACTGAGGGTATCTCCCTGTGGAAGCCCATTGTATGTATCAAAAACTACTTGACCTTCCCAGCTATCCAAATAGTATGTCCGATAAGATAAATAATTTATAATCCATTGGGTGAGTTTTACGGGGACTTTTAGAATTTTTAGTTTAGCTAAAAGAATTTGTATTTTTACTTGGTCATATGCTTTTTCAAGGTCTATTTTTAATGCGACAAGGACTTTTTTCTCTTTGTAGGCTTTGTATATGTCATTTGTCAAAAGCAATATGGCATCAGCGGTAGACCTATTTTTCCGAAAGCCAATACAAAAAGGGCTTAAGATATTCTCAGATTCAATAAACCATTCCAATCGCATTTTGACGATTTTATTGAATATTTTGGCGAGGCAGGAGATTAACGCGATGGGCCGGTATGAAGTTATATCTAGTGGATCTTTTCCGGGTTTTGGTATTGGAAATATGAGGATTTTTCGCCAGTCAGGGGGGACCCTAGCTGCCTCCCATAGTTCATTGAAAACCAATAGTAGGCTTTGTTTAAAAGAATCAGGCAAGAGGCTTATCATGACGTAGTTAATTTCATCGATGCCCGGGGCAGTTCCAGTCTTTCCTTTAAGTGCTGCTTCGAGTTCTGTAAAACGGAAGGGTGAGTCCAGTAGGTGGGCGGCCTGTGGTATTGGAGCATGGAGCAATGGTTGTCTCGGAACGAAAATGTTTGATAATTGTTCAAGAAAGGATATTGCAGATGATCGACTAGTTAATACTATGTTTTGCATTTTTGCCCTTTTTCCACGAAGAGTTTTGATTTTGTTCCACATAGAACCGGTTTCTTTTGGGTTGATGCTTTTAATGTAACGCTTCCAAGTTTCATTTTTTGCTTTTTTTATGAGAGATTTAGTTTTATTAATTTTAGTTCTCATGATTTTGTAGTTTTCAATAGTCATGTTATTTAAATATTGTTTTATAGCATTTTTCTTTTCCCCATAAGACCTACGGATGTCCTCATTCCACCAGCATTTAGGAACAAATTTATTGTTATATTCAGAATTTTTCCGAGGAATTGATTTTTCTCCCGCTAAGTTTATCATATGAGTTAGATCTGTAATATTATATTTTTGATTTGGTTTTTCGATCTCAAGGAGGGTTTGAGTAAATACTTTTTTGTTCAGCCTTTTGAAATTTCGTTTAGGTTTGTATTTATGCTGTGTGTGAGTTTTACAGTTTTTTATTTCAATAATTATCTGTAAATGATCGCTCCCTAGTGTTTCTGGAGTTGTAGTCCAGGTTATTTTATGGTAAATGTCGGCAGATGCGAAAGTAAGGTCTAATATTGAAGGTCTGGATAAAGATGTCCCTAATTTAGTGATTTTTCCTGTTTCATTTAATAGAAATAACTGGCTGTTCTGTAATACCATAATTAAGTCGTCCCCTCTAGGAGTATCGTACTCATTGCTACCAAAGAATGAGGAGTGAGTATTAAAGTCCCCCCCTAAGAGCAAACTACAATTTGGAAAGTTAGTTTGAAGATCGAACAGCTTTTGAAGGTTCTGAGGTGATGGCCGCCTTCTATTATCTGGAGGGATATAGACAGAGACTAGGATGATAGAAGGTGTAGTGTTGAGAAGTTTTACCCCTACTGCTTCTATTGATCCCAAATTAGGTAGCTCAATGATTTCATAAAGCAGAGAATTATGGATAAATATGCCCACTCCCCCATACCTGTCACGCCTATTTTTTTTTATTATATTGAAGTTCTGTGTATGATAGTTCCTTTTGTTATTAAACCAGGTTTCTTGTAGTAAGGCTATGTGAATTTTGTTAATATTAAGGTAGTTCACCATCTCGGAAAATTTATTATTTATGCTTCTGCAATTGTGTTGAAGGATTTTAAGATCTGTTTTTAATAAATTGATTTTTTTCTTATTTTCCCCCATTTAGAAATATAATAGAGAGAGGTTAGAGAAATAACTTTATATGAATAAATAACGTAATGATTAGATAAGTAAATATAAATAAATAGAGAAAGGAAAAAAAAAAAAAAAAAAAAAAAAAAAAAAAAAAAAAAAAAAAAAAAAAAAAAAAAAAAAAAAAAAAAAAAAAAAAAAGGGAACATATATTTATATACATACACATACACACATACACATTCATATACACATACACACATATACCCACACACATATACACATTATATATATTCGAAAACAACGTGCCAGACGTAGGCGGGCAGTACGAGTAATGGAGTATATCCATGAATGTCTGTGTGAAATATTTAAGAAACTTGTCTTTTATTTTACAATTATCAGATAAACAATTAATAAAGCTCATACACACAAATATATTAATTTGATTAAATATATTGGTACCTATTGTCCTTAAAATAAAATTATATATATTTGTATAAATGTTCATGGCATTGATAGTGGTTTTATTTATAAATGGTTTTAACTTATAATAGCTTATAAGTTATTATTATTAGTTTTAATTATAATAGCTAATCAACAGACATGCTATCTGATTTTGTTAACTCCGAGATGGATCTTATAATTGAATTGTTCTCTTGAACGAAATTGTAAAAGGTTTGACCTATTATATTTACCGTTTCCTGCTCGTTATTCAATGTTTTAATTTTATTAATTAAAGAATTGAGCATATTTACGTATTTTGAATCAGAGTCAACTCTATGGGGATTGTTTGTGATAAGTGGAGTATTTGAAGATGTTTTGTTTGAAGTACCTTCGTTGTTTATGTTTTGATACTCTACTGGGTTATCGTTAAGCCTCGGTCGTTTTACATTGTCTTTATTAAATTGAAATGAAATTTTTTTTCCCGGATTTTTTATAATATTTGTTCTAAACGGTATAGAATTATTTTCAGTGAAATCATTAGCTGTTGATAATTGAGGGAAATCTAATAACGAGAATTTATTGTAGGTAGGTATGGGGAATAAATTATTAGCTTCCTTGTAACTAAGTGGTTTTAGGGCCATGGCCTCTTTTATTTTATTTTGCCGAATCGCTTCAGGACATTCTTTATTTGTCGGTAGGTGAGCGTTTTTGCAGAATATACATCTGATCGTGTTAACGCATGCCTCTGAAATGTGGTCATTCGAACCACATTTTATACATCTGTCTTTACCACGACATTTTTCTTTTGTATGTCCATATCTGAGGCATTTTACGCAAAAAAGTGGCTTAAATACGTATGGCTGGACCTTTCTTGGGGCTAAATTTAAAATGATATTATCGGGCAACCTTTGAGCATGGAAAACAATTTGAATCGTGCCGGTAGCAATAGAAGAAATATTTTCGTCCGAATCTCGAATTTTTCTATAAAATCGGCGAACTTTTACAATTTTTTCATTAGAATTAATTTCATTCAGAATTTCTTCCTCGGAGAGAGAAGCATGCACATCTCTAATTACGCCATATTTTAGTACTAAACTATTAGGAATATAAGCTTTTAATTTGTTACTTTCTAGAAATGGATTTTCTAAGAATCGGTTCGCCTGTTCGCTTGTTTTAAAATTTATTTCAATTTGTTGCCTATTTTTTTTTTTAATAGAGAAAACCTGTGAGTTATTTAATCCTAAAACTTTTCCTATCTTCATATCATGGAAACATGGTAAGTTTTCCTCTACGGATCTCTCTACAATTACAGTAAAAGGTCCTTTGAAATGTTGTAGATATTTAAAATTGCCCTGTTGCCGTGTTGGCGGCTTGTTTGAGTATTTATCCGGGGGGTCAGTCCCCTGGCTGCTTTCTCCCATGGTTAAAGATAATTTTATTTATGTCTTAATAAATAAATTCTATATATAAAATAAAAAAAATCTGTATAAAAAAGAAAAAGAAAATAAACTAATTTATGAAAAGATCTGGCCTGATAGTAGCGGTGAGCTCCAGAGGATTAGTTGATGCGCACTATACCACTGTCAACACACAACTGTAATTTTACTTAATATTGCGAATCGAAAACAATCGTTGTTTAAGTTTTTTACGTTAATTACAGCATGTTTGCTATCGCTTTCGGCAAGTCCATGAATTGTTTTCCATCAAGAGGTTTATATTTAGTTAGATGCAAACAAAGATAATTACACGATACAAATGTCCAGCCAGAACCTTTAGTTTCAAAGGAATCTAATTCCGAAACTATTTTTTTATACGAGATATTAATATATTTGTACAAATCAGTTGATGAATCTATAATTTGTTGACGGGTCTTAAAATTCATATCTGCCTTTTCCTCATAATTTGGACCCTTTTTTGTTGTAGGAACAATCTAACTGCAAATTAGTTTTGAATATGTTCCATAGTTCTAAGTAGAATTTTAACATATTAATAATTTTTTCTCTTTTTGACTCCAGAAAATCTTTCGGAAATGCATTGAAATCACGATTTTCAATATAAAAATCTATCACTTTATTACCAAATGCTGATTTTTTAATACCTGGTTCAATTGTAGCTAAAATTTCAAGTTGTTCCTTACTATAGAATTTATGTTTCTTAGGTGAGCTAATTCCTATTTGTGCAATATTAGTCCCAGATGAAGATGGTATTAGCGAATGTATTCTTTTTTTAAATGGTAAATGTGATTGCTACGAAGATGAAACAGCAAGTTTTGGGAAGTTTTCCATTGATAATTGGCTACCTATATCAGCAAATGCTTGAGGGGAACTGACACGTTTTTCTTTACATGCGAATTCTTTATGACGTTCGCAGCTAAATTTTGAATTAAATTCACGATTGCAATCTAAGCATGTATAAAATTTCCATTTACATCTGTGGGCGCTCGAATTTAATATTAACAACCTACATTTTGAACATAATATAACATCAATACCTTTTCCTTCGGCCATAATTCAGTTCAATTACATAAACCTAATTTTGTAAGCTTGTTTCTCCTTTCGTTCATATACCATGCTCAATGATCTTAAAATCAAGCATATCATTTCAGTTAAATATTACACTTTTTTATCATTGCTATTTTAAAAGGAATAAAAAACTCACCATCATATTGTTCGATGTCTTTTCCAGAAAAGCATTCTTGGCATCTTTTTGGTAAAAATGACCGATATTTTTCTCCGTTTACCCCCTCTATGATGGCTTGTAATGCTTCTCTATACTCCGTTGATTTGAGAGCCAGCTCTAAAATCTTATAAGTTTCTCCTTTCTCGAGCTCACCAATTGTCTTATAGATTGTGGACCTGTTCAATTTTTCAATTAAAGACATCTGTAATATTTACAAAAATTAACAATTTTTTGTTATCTTTATGCAAGTATTAGCTCAAAAAAAGTTAAAATGACTCACCTTTAGGCAAAACTGCACAATACTCCAGGTACTCAATTATTAAAATTGGAAAAGTCGAGCTCCTTATATCCTCAATGTAGATGTAGGACAATCAATGGCTCTCGTCACGTGTGAAGCTGGGGGTATATATGCGCAGTAGTGCTGACTGAGCGCTATGAATAGTAGGAAATGCATCAGCAGCGATTTCCAGAGAAACCGCTCTTTCATGTCTGGGCGGATAATAGATAACACGTAGTGCGATACATCCGCTGACTGGACATAAATAAAATAGTCGGCGCGGCATCCTTTCAAATAGATAAAATCCTTCTCATCTGCTAACATTGATAAAATACTACTTCATGTCTGGGCGGCTTACAAAACGCTGACTGACCATCGATAAGTAAATGAATGGTTCTTTGTCGTCTTAACTACTCGATTATCATAGTGCAGAGCTCGCGCTGACTGGGAGTAGATAAGGCGGATTCTTTTTCCGGCTCAAGTATGAATGGTTCTTTGTCGTCTTGTTTATAATAGGCGGCTGCTGATATCTGGGCGGCATCCTTTTAAACAGATAACAGACCCGTCGACCCGCTCAAGGCATCGCCTGAATGTAATCAGTGCTGAATGAGCATGTTCTCTCCCCCGCCACTGCAAGCGGGCTATATAAGAGCGAGACCGACAGGACGGCAAGGGTTTGGTACTGACCGTTATTCCTCCGACATCATTGCTTCTTAACGACAATTATGAATGAACTTGAATGAAATAGCTGAATCATGCACCAGTGAACTGATTAGAATGAATTCTGAATGAAACAGCTGAGTCATGCACCTATGCATTAAATGACACACCTGGCCGGGTTTTGCACTGGGTCAGCGCACCTAGTTAAATGTAAACAAACAAAACTCCCACTCAGAGGATGACGTCACAGGCATAATGTAAACAAAGGCCGCTACCTAAACCAACCGCCCCCCTCGCCCTCACAAGGTCGGTCAATGACCCTCAAGGTCACATATAGCCTTACCGCTAAACCAACCGCCCCCCCCCCTCGCCCTTACAAGGTCGGTCAATGACCCTCAAGGTCACATATAGCCTTACTACTGCACGCTGTATCGAATGTAAACAAAGCGATGTTGCCACCTCTCACACATTCTATGCGACGTTGCCGGATTGTGCAACCAACCGGCCCCCCTCACCCTAGTTATACACCCCCCTCGCCCTGCCAGACGGCGTGACCTAGTTCACAATTGCACAATCCGTCGTTTCTACTACTCATATAATTCAGAGAGAAGATGAAGAAGAAGGACAGAACTATATTTAAAAATTGTAATAGAGATGAAGCAGTAAGTGAGAAGAAAATAGGCCGAAGAACTCGGATAGTAAATATAGTTGTAAGAACTATGAAGAAACATGCTGACCAATTAAAAAAAAAACCTTCACGAGGAAAACCTAACTAAGCGAAGAGGTGTTATATTAGATTTTATTCAACATCATTATGACTGATAGAAGTTAACCTTTAATCAATAAAGGGGCTTTACAATTTAAGTTGTTTCCATGTATAAAATCATAAACAAATATAAAAATCATAAAAAACATAAACAAATAAAAGAAAAAAAATTCCTTGCTTTCTTTCAAAACCACTGCAGTTAAACATTTTAATAAAAAACTTTCGTCGAATTTCATCGACTTTGTTTATGATCGTGGGTCCCTTTTAGTTGCGTCGACGAGCTAATCTTTTGTATTATATTGGATGTTATTATTATTACCTTTTACCGTGCTTAAGATGGCTGGATGATGTGGCGGAAGGCTTTCGTCGGATGGTTGTTAGGAGACGGAGATCAATGGAGATGGGTAGAGAGGGATCGAGAAGACTTATTGAGGAGCCCCAGGTTCCGCTAGGGGCTGAAGCGCCAATTAGTTATTATTACCTTTCGTTATTTTTACTGTGGCTAATTATTTTTATATCTCAAAATGTGATTACATTTGAATTTCAGGGTTATATAATCCAGCATTAATATTAAATATTCATAATAAATATGGGTGCATTTGTTTCCACAATATTTTGATGCATGACCAACTCTATTTGGGGGGAATATCCCAAAGACAATTAAAGTTATTATTATCTTCATTTTCATAATACGTCGATATATTGATTAAACTATTTATTTATGATAAGTAATGATTATAGACTACTCCGCCATTTTAGTAGAAAATATCCGAATATCCCCCAACTCGTCTACAAATACCACTGGGCCATTCCACGTCAATTCATCCAGCCGAAGTTCAATATTATACCCTCTCTCTTCAGATTTTGATAAAAATTGTGCATATTAAGTACTAATACACAAGTAAAATTTAACCAATTCCAACTAGTAGTCATTTGAACTTTTGAGATATTTGAAGTGCCGATGGCGACTTGAGCTCAAAACCAATTAGTACACGTTAAGACTTTCCTCTGTAGAATGGGTATTAATTGAAATGGAGCTTTCAGAATTTATTAATGTCTTCTAAATTTTATACAGAATGAGATGGTACCATAAATATTAGAGAGATAATTTTCCTTCATGAAAAAAAAATCATAAACATAAAAACATATATTTTTTTCAAGTAGTAGAACGGTCATCGAAAAATGCCTTGCGCAAAAATGTCTCTCCAACCAGCCTAATCAACTATATACCTATAGGAAGAGGGTGAAATTCTCTATTTAATGATGAAATAATATGAGTGGGTTATTGAGTTATAATGTTTCATTCAGATATACATCCAATGCAGTGAAATTAAATTTTAAAGTTGCGCATAAAAATAAATATAGCTAAAATATATTATAAAATATCCTTATACAAATGAGTGTTAATTAACAAAGGATTTAATTAGCTTTCAAATGAATTAGCGGACTTTTGAGTTCAACAAAATTTTTATATATACATTTGTATATAGCTAAAATCTCTCTATAAATGCGTTAATATACCATATATTACTGAAAAGATGACATTCTCTATCAAATAATGAAAAAATATGAGTGGACTTTTGAGTAAGTGTTTTATTTAGTGTTTTTATCGGCGGTCTCTTGTATCCTGTTGGCAATGAATTTCTCCAGGGCTTTGCCAGCTGTGTCCAACAGACATATCGGTCTATTATCCGAAGGGTCCGATTGGTTTCCCTTGCCTTTCGGAATCAGCACTAGGTACTGTCTTTTCCAAGTTCTCGGAAAGGATCCCTCATTTAAACAAGAACTGAATACTTCCTGAAAAACATCTGGCCTGATCTCCATAGCTGCATTGAGTGCCATGTTTGGGATACCGTCCAAGCCTGGAGCTTTCCTTTTCTGAAGGTTTGTACAGATATCGCTGATATAAATGAAATAATAAATGAAAATGAAAAAAAAAAAAAAATTGCCGGTTTCATGAAATCATCAATCTATCTCAGTCATTCAAAAACCACGAATTCTTTTAAACAAATGCCAAAAAAGAAAAAGAAAAAAAAAAGGTTTAAGACCGACAATCCGTCACTTAATTTTCACATCTTATATATCATATAAGATTATTATGTATAATCTTAATTTATACCAGGCTACGAAAGGCGATTCGGCAAGGAAGTTAATATCTCTGTTTGGCTTTTGAAATGAGGAGTACACTCATTTATTTCTAGTAGTCGGTAAGCTACTTATTTTATTATTTAAAAAAACGGGGTTACCTAAAATCTACTCTAACCTAAACCCAGATATTTTCATAGAGTATAATCAACTCTAAATAAAAAAATAAATGTTTCTTTACTAATTGCTATTACCTGTTTATGTGGGTGTGCGGTTCATTTCAGGCGTAAATCTGTCTATTAGCGAGTGCTTTACACGATTTGGGGAACAATAGAAATTTAGCCTGGTTCAACCATGTAACATTGTCTTGTCAATATTGTAGACCTTTAGTTATTAAAAGGCCCTAAGGAATATTGCTTATCTTTTAAGGGCTGAAGAAGTCTGTAAGTGGTGCGGCCTCCTAGTCACTAACCCTCTAAAGCATTTGGTCCTAGAGTGTTTATTTTTTGAGACCTATAGAACGAGATATCTCGACAAATATATCAATAGGAGCTCCAATGACTTATCACTGATGAGGGTTCTAGATATTAAAAGCCTAGAACACTTGGATAATGTGTTCTACTTTATTATGTCGTCACTTAATATTTTAAGCAATTTACCTGAAAACCCATAACTATGAAATAATCTTTTGATTATTTGTATACTTGAATTTCATACAAATAAACAAATTGCATATTTTGGTACCCTTTTAAATGGCAACAAGTGCATCGCATCAACTAAAAGAAATTTATATTTAAGAGAATTTGGAAAATATTTTATTTTATATAAATGGTGGTAGTTATATAAAAAAAATTCAGTTTTTCAGTTTATTTTGTTATTTGATCTATAGTTAAATTTAGTTTAATCCTGCTTCTGTTAGTCAGTAAATTTTAATTTTTTTTTTCTTTATATTATAGTATCTCTCATATCTTCTTCTTATACAGTGCTCATTGGTTTATTTGTTTAAATTTTTGTTTTGTTTTAATTTTATTCAAGCCTGTTTACTAACTCTACTAACATTGATTGGGCCAGACTCCATGGCTACGCTGTATTATAAGCCAATAAATACATAAATAAATAAATAGTAAACAAAATAGATTCGTCGGCCATAAGTACCTACAAGAATTAAAAGCAAATTGCAATTTTTTTTTCCGAAAGATATCTTTTATTTTTAGGAACAAAGAATAAATGAAAATGAAAAAAAAAAAAAATTGCCGGTTTCATGAAATCATCAATCTATCTCAGTCATTCAAAAACCGCGAATTCTTTTAAACAAATGCCAAAAAAAAAGAAAAAAAAAAGGTTTAAGACCGACAATCCGTCACTTAATTTTCACATCTTATATATCATATAAGATTATTATGTATAATCTTAATTTATACCAGGCTACGAAAGGCGATTCGGCAAGGAAGTTAATATCTCTGTTTGGCTTTTGAAATGAGGAGTACACTCATTTATTTCTAGTAGTCGGTAAGCTACTTATTTTATTATTTAAAAAAACGGGGTTACCTAAAATCTACTCTAACCTAAACCCAGATATTTTCATAGAGTATAATCAACTCTAAATAAAAAAATAAATGTTTCTTTACTAATTGCTATTACCTGTTTATGTGGGTGTGCGGTTCATTTCAGGCGTAAATCTGTCTATTAGCGAGTGCTTTACACGATTTGGGGAACAATAGAAATTTAGCCTGGTTCAACCATGTAACATTGTCTTGTCAATATTGTAGACCTTTAGTTATTTTATTTTCAAAAGAGACTGCCGGTGCATAGTGGAGTATTAGCCATGAAATCCTGGCCAAAACTATTTACCTATTTTTTTTGTAATTATGGAATACTTAAAACTTTCTATTAACAATCTAAAAATATATAAAACGAATAAAATATAAAACATTTCAAGTTTTGACAAAAATTATGGGAAAAATAAGGGAATTTGAAAAACGTCAGGAAAATGTTCAATACATAAGACATTTGAAAGTTTCATTTCAATTTCATATCTAGCTTTTGCAAATACTAAATACATTATTTGCGTAGTAAATTTTAATTGTGGAAACCTGCATGTAAATAATGTATTGTGACCACATATATAAATGAAACCAGATAACAAAAATTATATTTATTAATTAAACTTAAATATATAAATAATTAAACTTAAATGATCTTAAGTAATATTCATTCTTTCATTTTTAAATTAATATTTGAAATATCACTTTTTAAATGTAATTGCAATAATACAAATCACACATTCCACCTTATCAAGGTCTTGACAACTGCGCTTACACCAGATGTTAATACTCCAGACTTCAAACATTATAATTTCTTATTTTATCTTTTTTTTTTTTTATTTGATCATATTTATTGTTACTGCAGAACAGCCCTACAATCGTTGTCTAACAACAATTGGAGAGCTAGATATTAGCGTAACCCTCCACCCTCCACCCCTCCACTCGGGGCCTCCCTTGTAAAAAGAGTCGATGAGATGTTTACCCTGGGCACGTTCAGAGGTTAATGACTTCTCGTACAACTGGTACCTCGTTTATGACGCCATCAACTTTTCTTATATTTGCATTTTATTTTTTGGCATGCTATATTTTCTTGTGCTAGCTAGCGCTTTTAATGGTGAACATTTATCCACATCCAACCTATCAATTGTATATGCTTGATTGAATCTAGTAATAATATTTGTTTAGCCTCTGGCACTTTTACATATTATTTTTGTTATTTAATTTTATGAATCCGCCTCCTCTTTTAGATCCCTCCACAGTTGATATAGGATATTGTCCTTCATATTCGTTTACTTTCTCTCTTTAGCCATCTCTCATTAGGCTGATCTCATTGCTTTAAATAATGGCTCAATTAAATGTTGAACTTTTGTAGCAGGCTGCCTGCGCGCAAACACTAAAAAAAAAATCATTATTGGGACAGCTGCAGCTGGTCGATTTGCCATCGACGGAGCGCCGCACAGTGGTTGAAAATCGACTATTTTCGGAAAAAACCTTGCCAAACCTGATCTGTAAGCCGCAAAAAAATAAAGTTGATATTAGCAATACCACGATTGAATTTCCTATAAAATTTAGAGGTAGGAGTTTTGCTTAACCGGCAATTCGGATTAACCGGCGGTGTAGGGAAAATATAAAAAAATATTGTCCATTATCCATAGACTCGAGATCGGCTAGTTTAAACCCTTTTGCTGTTTTATGCTATTAATATTCTTGATAGTTCTTGCAATATCATTTCATTTCATGAAAACACTCAAGTTAGATTTTTAAAAATATATATATCACTAGGTGGACCCGTGCGAAGCACTTCGCACGAAGATTTGTATCACATTTTACTTCTAGGTTTAACATAACTATTAAATGTACTTTTTTTTTTTGCCTGTTCGTACCCCCCTCTCCACCAACCACTCGGGCCTTAAGGTGAAATTTTTTTTCTACAGCAAGGAAGAATAAATTATTTTTCTGTTTAATAGTTAAGGAAGAACTTCATTTTCTGACGTTTTTCTCTACAAAAGTTTCCTGTAATCTTCCTGGAATATATAAAATCACTAAGAATGTTGCATAGTCTTGGAAATTAATCTTTCTACATTCTGATTTTAACTTCCCTACTGATTTTGTTTTTTCAAAAACAGTTCATAAGATGCTTTTTACGGTTCTTTTTCTGACAATGGAGAGGAAGATAGTCTTCTAAGTGGTAAGAACGACATCAAATAGGTTTCTATCCATGGAGAGCCAACAAAACAATAAGTAGCCTCGTGAAGCTGAGGGGCCTAACCCACCAAAACCAAAGTTTTAGAGGTGTAAAACGCCTGGCCCAAAAACGTGGAACGTGTATGTGTCATAAAGCCCGCGTATAAACCATTGAAATTCATTTTTCTTATTTTGATACTTTAGTTTTTTGAAATTCCCGTTATAAAAAAGATAAGTTGATAAAACCAAAGTTCTAATGAATCACTATGTTACTATGAATCACCATAAATAGATTTTATTTATTTTATATATATTTTGGATTAGAGTCATGGGCGGATCCAGCCAATTGTTAAGGGGGGGCTGCATCCTAATGGGGGGAGGCTGCAGCCCCACAGCCCTTCATTTGGATCTGCCGATCAGCTTTTTCACCTTCCCACAACTGAAATTCTACCTGTTCTGCGCATTTTTGTTCTTTAACTGG